>JAGVSP010003511.1:0-22049 GCA_022494985.1 Micrasema minimum | reverse complement strand
TTTGTACACCTATCATACATACCAAACATTCGCCTGAAGATCGCATTTCAACAGCATTCAGTCTACTTTCATTCTTCTTATTCCAACACCTCGCTTCACTACCATACATAAGGGTTGGTACCAGAACTCCGTTGTGTACTGCCAATTTTGCTTCTTTCGATAAGTTCTTATTCGCCACTATCGATTATATTGAGAAACCAAATCTCAAAAGAGGCATTAAAAATAGTTTCATTATCTTTGTCCGCCTCGTAGCATAGTGGTAGCGCTTTTGGCTACCGTGCATGAGGTCGCGGGTTCGATTCCCGTAGGGGCTCATCACGAAATATTTATTTACAGAAGATTTTCATATTAATATTTCAAGTGTGATACCTTGGACTGGTACTGAAGCGTAAGACTGATCTTACCTTCATGTAATAAAATGATCAAGATACACTGCACTTGATGTACCAATGCAGTGCCCTATGCACCATTGGGTGCGGATAAGGGATAGTAGCAGTAGTAGTATTAATGGCTCATTTAATCATTCTGTGTAAAAACATCTCTGTGTAATAGGTATATTATAACATTTTCTATTGTATAAACGCGTAATAATGAAATTCAAAATAAAATCACTTCAACTTAATACATTAGGTAAGTACCTTTACCGATAAATTGCCAGGGGACAATTTTTTTTTTTTAAATTTTTTAGATTGTGATTTATATATTAAGTATGACAATATATTTTTTTTGATTTTTTAAATTCATATTATGTCCGTTATTAATTTTTAAAATACCGTAATCGCGATTTCCCGACAAAACGGGTCGTTTATTTAGGTATAATGTTCTATCAAATTTCGAGGCATTTTAACCAAGTTTATGTAAGTAGCGCCTAAAACAGCAAAAAAAGTAAATAGATACTTTCTCTGGTTCTACGCATTATATATTAAAGTACGACTCTTTTTGTGCGCTTAGGTGATGCTTTTAAGATCCCTCCGCCGTGAATCCCATAAAAAAGGAAATAGCTTTAACAACGTAACCACTACGATAATATTTCTAAAAAAATAAAAACTGCATACATTTTCATACAAACGTTCATTTTTATGATTATAGTGGGACAGTTCTTTTATATCTGTCATAATTTGGTAAACCTAAAATCATAAATGCAACATTATTTTAGAATGTCATTCTACACGTAATAAGTCTGAAGTTAGTTAACTGTCAATTTTTCAAGGAAACAGTTTGTTTAGCTGGTTGCAAACTACTTATTTTTGTAATTTACCAACGAAACCAAAAAGTAAAATTTTGATTTAAAAGCTCCGTCTTTTATGTTTTTAAGGAATCCTTTAAATTAATTTATTTTTCACAGAAAATTTTCTTGCATACTATTCACACATAAAAAAAATACGGATTTTGTATTGGAGCGTGGCCCATTGCATGGTCTTGCTGTTTCAATATATTTAGTATTTAGTGGTTTTTTTTTTTTTTACATCTTTTTTGTGTTTTATTTATGTGGTTACCTACGTAACTCAATGAAATAAGCCTATTGACAAAATATTTTACTAAAGTTTTATTGAAACGTTGCCAATTTATGTTTTTAACAATCAGAAAAGCTCTTTATATCTTTTTTTTATTTTGGGAAAATATACAAGACAACAATTTTTAAGTCATTGAATTAAAAAAAAAAATAATTGCATTGCCAGAACTTATGGCCTGGGACGATATTTTAAGTACCTAAAATCGTAACAACATTATTAAAACCATCGTTTTATGTAGAACACTTATTTTGAAATATGGTGGGGCATATTTTTAAAATCCAGAAACCAAAAAGTATTTTGATTCTAAACGAGGCCTCGTATGTAATTTTAAATTTAGTTCTTGCAAAATTGTTATAAACATTTTGTAGTTGATAGAATGGCACGTTCACAAGTTTTATTTCTTTTGTGTTTTTTTTTTTCCAAATGAAATTTTATAGCTTCGGTCGTAAACAAAGGTATGTTTGGGGATCAGTATTTTACCTTGAAAACAATATAATTTTTTGATGTTCCCAACGGTACAATACCAATAACTGTGTGACTATGTTTCACAATATTTAATAGGGTTGATAGTTGAAAGGTGGACAGGTACATAATAGATTGTTAAAAAAGATGGTGTACCTAGCGGGAACCTTATTAGATAATGTAAAAATTCGTTAGTAAATTTATAACCTTATCGGATTCATTATTATTTATTCATCAAAAAACATTAAATTTTTCAAAACTACTAACACTTTTTCATAAAATCATTAACCCCAATAACTGATATCAGATGGATGCTGGCATTCCATTAGTCCATGCGCTCTGTAGCTGCAAGATGACCTGGATTCTAGACTCTATCTGCTATCAGTAGAATTAGTATGTCATTTAGTATCGCGTATTTTAGTAAAATTGTTTGAATTTAATTTGTACGTGGGTGAAGCTGAAATTCCAACCGTCCATGCGCTTTGTAGCTGCAAGACGAATTGGGGTTCAGTACTTCGCCTACGTATAGGTTTAGTATCATTTCTTAAATAATCGTTGTCTCAGATCCTTTATTCATAAATTGGGAATGGATTTAATTAAGAATATCGAATGTACACAATGTACAGCGCCCTTGAGGTGATTTATCACAAAAATGGCGCTTAATAAATTATCCAAATAATAATGATAATTAAAATTTAAGATTTAAAATTTAACCTACTTAAAGATCAGTATCAGGCCAAGTAGATAATTTATAATTTGAAAATGTAGGATTTATTATTAAAATGTCAAATGTTTTCCTCGGCATGGGATATACCGGGAACATTAGCATTATATTAAGAAATATTAAGAATGTAAAAGAACAAATAAATAAATAAATATAACAGCAATCATCTTACAAGATTTAATTTTTAGCATCTACAGCTAATGGGTAGGAGATACTAATATTTATATCTTTGATGCTTGTACATTCTAATGTACTAGGCAATAGAATCTTTTGTTCTATCATAAATAAGTAATCTTTTATTCTAACATAAACAATTACTATAAATACAATATAACTCATACAATGTATTACATATTTGTACTCATAGTAAAGTGTATTACATATTTGTTAAAATCAATCCTTTCTAACGTTTATTCGCATGCCTTCTCTACACAACATTCATTTTAAAATTCTTATTAGAAAAGTTCATTTACATATTGAATATCTATACACATTTCAGTATTTTTAACAATTCAAATTTTGTAAAGGGGGGTAGAACCTATCGTCCATGCGCTCATAGCTGCAAGACAAGAATCTATCTCCTACAGAGTTATATATGTTTTACACATAATCCATCATTATAATCTAAGTATGTATTGACTTTAAAATATTTTTTATAGGTATCATGTATTCAAATCTGTTTAAACTGTAGGAGGGCTAGAAAAACATCCCAATCGTCCATGCGCTTGGTAGCTGCAAGGTGTTGTGATCTAGTATATTTATTGTACAGCGCTCTTGAGGCGATTTCTCGCAAAAATAGCGCTTAATAAATCATCCATAAATAAATAAATTAAATACCGAAAAAGACAATTTACTCCTCAAAAAAATGAAGTGAAATCTCTTTCGAATCACAACCGTCCCGGGCGGTGCAAACAAGAATAGCGAATATAGGTATTATGTATATAATCACTAGGTATATTGAAGACTGCTACCTAAAGTCAGCTAATTCTACGAATAGGTACATGCGAAGTAAAATATCGCAGCTTCCGATCGCAATCGTTTGGCTGATCTGCTGAGCGTTCGCGTTGGGCACGCCGCGCGCCGCGCTGGCACGCTTATTATTTATTATTGACCACGGCGAGGTCCTCGGACCCAATAAACACGACAAGTTACGGACTTCGCTAAAAGTAATTAGCGGGCCAGACACGAGAAAGGGCGCTTGGCTATATTTATGCCCCAATGCTCTGTCAATGAATATTGTTTTTATTATTTATTCCTTTGAGAAGACGACCCACTCAGGGGATATCTTTAAATTTGGAAGGTTAGGACAAATTTTGGTAACCTAACCTAACCTTTGTTTTTTCTATGTTTTTTATTTCATTGAACAACCCATGATAGGAAATAAATAAATAGCTTTAAATTATGGCCGAAATAATAATTGAAACGACTTCATCGATTACCTTTAGGTACAAATAAGAGGAGAGGGGTAAAAAAAAAATTGGACCAAAAATGGACTGGCAAGATCCGTATTATTAATCTCTGAGCTCTCATTCATCTAATTTTGCACACTTAACTAATTGCAGTATAGGTATCGAAGTATCTACTGTTACTTTTGGGGCAGCGCCCGCTCTACATGTTAAAATATTCTATTTATTTAAGTACCTATATGGCAATATTAATTGCCTTCATTTGCAAATAAATTACGGTAATTATTCAATTACCTTTTTAAAAATAAATTTGCAAGTAAAACGAGTTTTTCTTAAAGTTTCTTATAAAGAATGCCTCAAAGGTGGAATTAGGATAATTTTACTTAGTATTCTACATATCTATGTATACTACTATAGACTATAGTTATACTAGACAGGTACTTTTTACAAACTTAGTCATTTTAATTCAAACTTAGGAGTACCTACTCACTTTTATAGTTTTCCATAAGTGTGTGTTTTACTTGGGTAATAATTATTTTCAAAGGAAATCTGACTAATCTAATAAATGTTTTTGATCTACGTTGACTGATTCACCTACAACTTTTTCTTATATTCCTATAGATATATAAATTATTATTTTTTGTCCGCTTCGTGGTGTAGCAGTAGCGTGTTGGGCTGCCATGCATTAGGGCACGGGTTCAATTCCCGACTGTGGTATTTGAATGTGATTTTCACATAAAAATATTTGACATGTGATACCAACCTTGGACTGGCGCTGAAGCGTAAGACTGATCATCTTGGCTTCATGTAACAAATTATTAAAATTCACTTCACTTGGAGTACCAATGCAGTGCCCTTTGCGCCATTGGATGCGGATAAGGGAGAGTAGTAGTAGTAGTACTTATTAAAATAAACATAAGATAACATTTCGAATGTGTAGGTACAAATACTTACAGATTTGAATGTTGGGACTATTTTTAAATACTTAACTAACTAAATAACCATCACGCCATTTCCCCGAAGGGGTAGGCAGAGAGGATAGAATGCCACACCACTCTGTCCTGGCATACTTCTCTTGCTTCCTCCACATTAATACATCTTCTCATGCACGCACGTCGATTATTCCGACTTCTTACATGCCCACTTTCAAGCACTTGTTTTACTTGATCATGCCATGTCTTTCTCGGCCTTCCTCGACTTCTACATCCAGGCACAGTCGCATCATATATTTTTTTAGCCGTTCTTTCATCATCCATTCGCTCTACATGACCGAACCAACGTAAAAGACCTTTCTTAATTTTGTCGATAATGCTTATCTCAGCCTTGCATTCTGCTCTAATTTCAACATTAGTGCACCTATCATACATAGTTTTACCACACATTCGCCTGAGAGATCGCATTTCAACTGCATTCAATTTACTTAAGTCGGTAATAACCGTGCCGGAAAGATATTATATCTACGTGTAAATAAAATTCTTAATACCTACGTCAGAGTCTTACGTTATGTAGTTAGGTAATAGTACTAGGTAGGTACCTACCTACGTATTCAAATGAGACAACAACTATCGCAAATCCATTGTTCGGTAACGCCTACACGATGTGCTAAAACAAACAGCATAATTTATATATATATATTTATGAAACATAAAATATAAACAACCGATTGATTTTGACACCGTGTATCACGTTTCTCTATCGAGTACGTAAATGTTGATAAATTAATATTTTATCACCATCTGATCGGCCATAAGTTTTTTTTCTTTTGAGGCTTTACAAAATGGCTCCGATAATAACATGACGTAAGTGATGTGTCTGTTTCAATGACCTCCCATCACAAATTATCCAATCAGATTTAAATTCATTTCTAATAAATTGTAGAATTTTCTGAAACACGCTTAGTTCACAAGAATCTTATGGGCGACTTGGAGGTGTCATTTTAATAAATTTACATATTGTAGGTGACCCATAATGTTATTATACAAATTAGTTGTTGTTTGGTGAATTTCCTTTCGCTATTTTTGTGAATAATAACTGTTTTTTTCTAAACCGATCGTAGTATTATTATTTTTACCAATAAATACCTACCTGTTAGAATTTACGAAATAGTATCGTATTAATTCTGTTATAATGCTGTTTTGCATGCAAATTTCTTTTGTTGGATATTTAGGATATTTCTCTGGTTTAAAGAAAATAGGTACCTACTTATCTGTAAGCATTTATTCGATATTTTACTAGGTACCTACCTGTTTACTTTTTTTAATAAACAAAAATGAAGGAAGTTATGCTAAAAATCAAAATAATAAGAATTATCGCTCACACCCACATTTAAAACCGTTGTCACATAAAAGTGGTCAGTTTTCTGAAATGTTTAATAATTATCTTAATTATAGCTAACTTAAGTAGGAAAAAATGTATTTAGTTAAGCTAGTACCAATAAAATTATATGAGCAATGAAAATTTAATATAAAAAATATATTGACTATTATTATGTATGCGTAAAACAAGTGCTTGAAAGTGGGCATGTAAGAAGTCGGAATAATCGACGTGCGTGCATGAGAAGGTGTATGAATGTGGAGGAAGCAAGAGAAGTATGCCAGGACAGAGTGGTGTGACGTTCTATCCCCCTTCGGGGAAATGGCGTGATGGTTAGTTAGTTAGTTAGTTATGTAGGTACATGAAAAATAATTGAATATCAAATAACCGTAGGCATCTGTAGCACCGTGTGTCGGCATATTCTCCTCTGGAGACCGCCATATACCTACCTACCTCAGGTACATCACAGAGCTAAATGTTGGATTGTTTGCTCGACAAATATAATAAAATGGTGACATATGTTCCAGAGTGGCTCGTGATAAGGTGGACAAGCTGTTAACGTCACCCAAAACACCTCTATATTGTATGAAACATTTACTCGCCAAAGTGCACACTTACTTAACGAAATCATGCCACCGAATATTTGGAAGCTCGGCACGTCTAATCCTGACAGTGTGACACTAAAACACGAGCCACTTTATTAATAAAATAAATAAGAGTTTAATAAAGTGTTTAACACGAAAAAATACTATGGTTATTTGCCAACGTAATGAACTTCTTGGCCGAATCATCGAATATAAAAACGCGGAAATGCGCAGAAAATTGACAGTGCTTCAACATACCAACATTATACATGAGATTCTACCTGGTATTAATATATACCCACCAACACTGGGTAGATATTATGATAAATTTTTAAACTACCTACATATGGAAAACCGCATGATTTTTCTTTTCACATTAAATTTGGGTACGTATTCTTCTTCTTCGTGGTATTGCTCAATGCTAAGAAGCATCATGAGATTTTACCTGGTGTTAATATATACCCACCAACACTGGGTAGATATTACGATATTTTTTTAAGCTACATATCTATGGAAAACCGCATGATTTTTCTTTTCACATAAAATTTTGGGCATATATTCTTCTTCTTCGTGGTGTTGCTCAATGCTAAGAATCGTGGTCCACTGATTGTCCAGAAATAGACCAATAGCCTCCATTCCTCTCAGTTCTGGGCCATATTGATTGAAGCACTTAGAGAGGACTTTAGCTTCTTTTTCAGATTTTCCAATACCTTGATGTTTCTTACAATGTGTCTGAAATAGAATACATAATATTCTTTTATAAGTCGCGCGTCGCGGCGCGGAGTCGACGTCGTTGAGTCTTTCGTAGATAATCAAGTTCCCGAAATATAGAGACGTTACGTATGTGTCCGTGGGATGTGCAGAATTCTTCTACAACACCACATCTCGATAGCATCCAACATATTTCTTTCTTCCATTCGCATAGACCACTTTTCCACTCCGTACAATGCTATTGAGAATACTAATGCTCTCACTAGATGGATTTTGGTTTTTGCCTATACCTACCTGCGAACGATTTCTCCATAAATATCTTGGTTGCACTAGTTATCGCTGACTTTACTGTTCCGATTCGACTTCCGGTTTTTGTCTTGTATCCTCCATCTTTCGAGATAAGTGTGCTTAGGTAGATCAACCTCTTCGTATCCTCTCAGAGAATTGCTTCACTTGTCAAATATCTCAAAGTGGTCGACGATGGGTATAAGTATACCTACCTAGTATTTTGATGTTAAGATTTCGCTCATATATTAGTTTTCTAGTCGTAGCTACTTCCTTAGGTTCCTACTTGTGACTTGTACACTTTGAATGATTATTAGAAATCTATATTAAATTATGTCGATCTATAAAACTTGGATGTTCTAACCAAAATTACGCTATTTTATTCCTAACAAAATGAATTGTTAATCTTGTTAGAAGTTTAAATATACAATAATAGTAGGTACCTAACCAATCATTAATCTGGATGCAAATATTACCCACTGTAACAAAGTTAATGCGTTATGTCAAAAGCTTTTTAAAATTAATGTGGAGGTGTCTTGAAGTTTTTCTCTCGTTATTTTAAAGCGTGGACTGGCTACGTTTGAAGATTACAGTGTTACAGTGCCAGTGGTTCCAAACTAAATTACATTAAAAAATATATATTCTTGAAAAAGTTTGTGGTAAAGCTGTATCTAATTATTGAGTAAATTTCATGGTGGGTTAATACAGAATAATCTTTATACTAGGTCAATTTTACCCTGGAAATAGATGGATACGAGCACCTAAGTACCCACCTGATAGTTTTTTTATTTCAACGTTTTTATTTTAATGAGAAGAAAGTAGATAGGTACCTATTTTGAAAGTTGCGATCGAAAACACATAGTTTATGATCATTATTTAAACGTAAGCTTCTGAGACGTTCGTGTAGACTTATTTTTCTATTGAAAAAGACTTATTTTTCTATTAATACATTTTTTTTATAAAACCACTCACCGACTTTTTCCTCTACCGGTTTCGAGACGTATCCCGACTCTTCGTCAGGACAAATACAACTAAACCAACATGCAAATACCACTACACACATTCACCACAGTAGATTCACAAAAAAATTAAATCGACAATTCTGATTAGGACACATGATTCACTAAGCCACCACCAAGGGTAAAGGGTTACCGATCTATTAAGAAGGTAATAGTTCAAGAGGATTAACAGTTGAAAAGGGAGGAAGGGGGGAGGGTAGGGTGACCATTACAGAAACCGGTAGACATAGAAATGTCGGTGAAAGAAACATAATATTATTAATAGATGGAACCACAAAGTTATGCTTAGAAACAACATAATTTAAATAATATTAATATACATTTTTATCGTTTTAAACGGACCATGCGTTGGGTTTCTCTGGAAAAAGCTGCCCTACATCGCGACGGTGTAATTTGTATATGATTTTATTGGTGCTTCTGCTAATCAGGTGGCCTCTGATGATGGACAGGTTGTCTAATAAACAATACTTCTTGTAATTGGAAAATCTTTCCACCCTGATCGCTAACGGAGCCATTCTAACAGTTTTTTATCACTATTAAAGTAGGGTACCTACCATAATATATCGTAAATCGTAAATCTATCAAATCTAGCATTTCATTGACAAATTCTTGGAATTACAATACCTAACTACATAACACGAACCGCAAAACTTTATAAAATATTTGAAATCAATGACAATAGGTTTGATATAACAATGGATAATTTGTTTTAATCATAAACCATTCATTAAAAATATATGTTTTAGGTAAATTGCCTTAATAAAATAGGACACAAAATGCCGAACACTCTTCAAGTTGATTGGAAGACTGTTGATGACCATCAATAGTCCGCCCTTCTCATGTGATGAGTTTTCCGTGGTTTCTCATCATCTCAGGCCAATGCGGAGAAGTTCCCTTTGGTCCACACCAGATGTATCCCGCTTGATCCCAACACAAAATATAAATTAATAATCAATTAGAACAGTCAATGAAAGAAAATCCACTCATTGAAATATAAACCTTGTACATCATACGCATTACAGAAATAAAATACCTACATTGTTTAAATGGGCTACTAATTCTAGATATTAATTTGTTCTAATGATTTTGATCACTAGTACCCAACCTAGAAAAATACTAATTACAAAAGTGATAAAAATAAATGGTGATAAATAAGCGTAAAAGTTATAAGCATAACAAATTGAAGATTCATCTTCAGGCGTTTCCTAGTAGGTGATATAATTCGGTAAGAATCTCACTTGCAATCATAAAGGTTTCTGCTAAAATGCTTAGCAATTTTCTCAATGGATGACAGAGAGTTCACATGTGAAGCGTCGCGCCATTTTACTGTATATGGCAGATATGGATATCAAATACTAGGTGAAATGGGGAATGTTGTAATACATCAAGTGGCCACTTAACCCAGCAATGACAGGTCATAAGCCCTGTAAACGCCTAGATATCCATATTCCCTTCCAAGTTTCTCGTCTCTGTTGAGATGTCAAATTGATGAAATCCTATTTATAGTAAACCTAATAAAGAGCACAAATATAGGTAATGAAGGACGGGTTTTAGTCCTTAAATCAACCAAGTAATTTACATCCTTGTCGCTCCTTATCGCAACGACACCTCTTCCAAATGTTTGATTTAATTACACCTACACCTGATCCTATTAGTTATTTTATCTATTTATTCTCTATCCGGAACACGTTCCCTAGACAGGGAAATTATTTATACGTGGCGCACTTCGGAGCGGGTATAAAAACCCTCGATTGACAATATATCGACATGTTTATCGCGGGGTAATAAAGTCGTTAAGTGAGGGCCGTAACTCAAATCCGGCGATAAGAAGTGACTTGACAATAATCCCGTTCTACGCGTGAGTTATGGCCGGACAATAAGTCGTGCAGTTTACAGCCCTCTCGCATGTCATACGAGACCCAGAGAATGTAGTGTTTTATCTACAGGAGTCAGATATTCATATTCAGGTATAGTACCTACCTACCTACCTACTCGCGACATGCCGCCATGGGTGAAACAGCGCAAGGGGTTTGCAAATTTAAGAGCGATGAGAAAAATCCCGTCATCCTGAGTAGGTCCTATCTATTTGTCTACATTCAAAATATTGAGAACCCACTGGTCAAAATTAACCATAAAACATACTTGGAGGAATCGCTATAATAATAATAATTTCGTTGATAATTACTTGATAAAATTCCCCGATTGAATTATTTTTAAATAACTGATAAAAGTTGGTACACTTCCACTTGTATTTATTTTGCCAGTTAGCGCTTTCACCCTGTTACGGGCATCTTCAGACTGGTATAATTTTGTAAAAAAACAATAGCATAAAAATAATTTTACAATTTAAAAATGAAATTGGGACACGAGTAAGAAGAATAGAGTCTGTTCCCAAATCTATTTTGTGAAATGATTATTTATTCTTTTGTTTTGTACAAAATTTTATCAGTCTGAAGGTCCGTAAAATAAATATGGGTAAGTGGAAATGTGCCTACCAAGTACATATTTAACTTTTATGAGTTATTTAAAAATAATTAATATTCGTAATACATTTAAAGGTATCTTCTGATATCTTCTAGTAGTAGGTATATGATTAAATTCGGACAGAATCTCACATACCTACAGGAAT
Source organism: Micrasema minimum (assembly GCA_022494985.1). Taxonomy (NCBI): domain Eukaryota; kingdom Metazoa; phylum Arthropoda; class Insecta; order Trichoptera; family Brachycentridae; genus Micrasema; species Micrasema minimum. The sequence continues at coordinate 10,402 of JAGVSP010003511.1, read as the reverse complement.
CGCAGAATTTTCATTTATTGTATAAATGTGAAGTCAATTTTGTATTAAAAACTGAAAATACTATATTCTCATTGGAAGTATATACACAACTAAATATTTCTAATTAGTTTTTACATCACACAAACGAGCTAATTTAAGTAAGTATTTACAAATTTTTTATTTTATTTTGCTTGATGGCACAAAGTTTATCTTCTGTGCATAACTGGAAAATATGTAATATGCATACGCAGAACGAAGTAAGATAGTACTAAGTAGGAATGACTAGACTTCGAACAAAGTAAAACTGTAGACTTTATCACTGTCCAGACAGATAAGTTTAGTCTAGGGCCCTGATAACGCCACGTAGGTGCACACAACCAAGTCTACAGTACCTAGCCTATACCCTATACTGTAGGAAGTCTGAAGTCTGAAGATATCGTCACTCGTCGCACCGGAAGGCTGGGAGAGTTGAACCACCGCCACACTTGAACCGTCCTCCATGAACTCGCTGGGCCGGGCCGTGCGAAACGCAAACATCCTCATTACCCATTACCTCAGTTCCCCGGCTACTGACGCGGCCCGCTTTTCATTTTATCTTTATTTTTATTTATACGTTTAACATTTTTATATCTTGTCCGTTTTGATCTATTCACCCTGTTGCTTGTGTAAGCGTCTCAGGTTTGCTTAGCTACCTGTTGGCGGCCAAATAGAAACTAACTGTCTGAATTGAACTGAATTGTCTCTAAGACGGCTATTTATTAAATGGTGAATCCTATATAGTACGAGTATATTATAGTATATAGGTAATAATATGCTTGTTATTTACAGGTTATATTTTTATCGATTTACGTAGATTCATAATTTTATGATAACCATGATATCTATCTACTTTTAAACTAGAAACTAATTGGAATTTCATTACTAGAATAAAGATGTTGGTAGAACAAAAAAAAAAGCGTAAATATAAGAAAAATAACCTATCAATTTTATTATTTTTAATGAGTAAAACTAGGTTCGAACAAAATCATTTGCCGTCATAGATTGGCATCATATTAAATTTAGTCTATAGTTCTATTACTGATTTTCTATGCAAGATTCTGACAAGTGTTTTACACCTCAACCACTACATCTACAGCAAAATTGCAAGGGTGTGCTACATATAAAAATGTAAAAAAATATTACGGTATAAATATGTCCGCCTCGTGGCATAGCGGTAGCGCGTTTGGCTGCCATGCATGAGGTCGCGGGTTCGATTCCCGATGGGGGTCAAAATGAAATATTTATTAGAATGTGATTTTCACTTCGAAATATTTCATATAGGTATATGTGATACCTTGGACTGGCGCCGAAGCGTAATACTGATCATCTTGCCTTCGTGTAAAAAATGGTCAAGATTCACTACACATGGTGTACCAATACAGTCTCCTTTGCACCATTTGGTGCGAATAAGGGTGAAGTAGTAGTAATAGTAGATACCTATGGATATATTAAATATTTGATTGCTTATTATTGCAATACCCTGACTCGACACGGACTGTCTATTGAGTCGGCGCCAGATCATTGGCATGGGTCTGTACTGATTGAGTCGCCATTGCATTATTGTGATTATATTAAATATGAAATGTAATAAATAAATAAATAAATAAATGTATGCACGATTGCCATTTTTTAAAAATAGAATGTACCTACCTATACACCTATATAATTGTGTTGGTAGGTTCTTACTTATCTATTGAAAAGTTGTGTGAGGTTAGGGATAGCGGATAGAATATTAAGAAAGTACAAAATTAATCACCATTAGTTGTTCACCATTAGCACTGTATATTTCATTAGTCAGTAAATTAAGCCGCATGTGAGAGTGGTAAGTAATAATATGAAGCATCATTGATTCCGTACTACTCCCATTTCTCTCACTGCCCGCCTACTGCTGTGACGCGGTGACCATACGATTCCCTGACAGCGGGAATGAGCAATTAAAAAAAAGTTTTTCGGAAAAATTCAACGCATGTATTTCATTTACGTTTAAATTATCTTATGCTTGCTAAAAAACCTACAGGTTAGTCAATCAATATTAAGCGTTATTTTTAAAAATAAAAATCAATTTAAAAAAAGATTAATTGAAAATAACTTAAAAAGCAGGTTTTCTTTTTAGTGTAGATACTACACACAGTACCTACCTACATTAATTTTTATTATTTCTTTACTTTATATTAATTGATAAAGGTGATTATAGAGATGATAAATTGATAACTAATACCTAAAATAATTTAATTTAATCAATATTGTAATTTAATACATTTCAAAGGATAATTTACCTACTATTGATGCAAAACTCGAATTTAAATTCATGAAAGCTAACTATAGCAATATGAAGCAAAATACTATTTCTTATTTAAATTATTATCTTATTTTATTTTTTAATTAACCATTTGTAACTTGCTCCAGTTAAAATAAAATTGTATTTTTTCTTAGCATAAGTTTTCTTGCCAAATCGAATATTCGTATGTATTTTCTTTTTCATTTTGTTTTTAATTTGGCTACCTACTGTGTAACATTTTAAATTTTTTTTATGTAAAAGCCCTATGGGCGTTAAAACAATAAAAAATAAAAAATGAATTTACTTTCTTACTATGTAGGTACCTACCTACTTCTTGTATGTATACCTAAACAATATCTGAAACATTGTTTCAAACGGTTTGATGAAGGTTGGAGCCACGTTTTTTTTCGACAGGTGAATATTCGGTAGGACGAGTCCTGTGTTATCCAATAGACAACAGATTGCTGACATAAAATTTCTGAGCTCGTACGTTAAATTGCATCTTCGAAATTAGAGTGGATGAAAGAGATGTAGATGTTTACATACCTACATTAGGGTGTCCCTTATATGACCAAAATTTTTTTTTTCGATTTTGAAAACGCATACCCTCTATCATTTTTGCAATTACTATGGCCTATTCAGATACAAAATTTCACATGTGTACAATGATTTAAACTCGTGCCGATGAGGCCTCAAAGTTTTTCAAAAATAAAGAAATTCCCTTGATGTTGTATGAACATGTTCCGATGCAAGTCGGCACGGTTACTGTACTCCAAATGAACTGAAACTTTCTGAACAAGTTAGTGCTATATAGCAAAACAAAAGAAAGTGGGCCCTATGCATTAAATAATAATCAAGTTGAAAAATAAGGGACACCGTAGTAGGGTGAAAATAAAATATAGTGTAGGACCAAAAAATTTTTTTTTTCGATTTTGAAAACGCATACCCTCTATCTTTTTTACAATTGCATGGCCTATTTAGATACGAAATTTCATATGTGTACAATGATTTTAACTCGTGCCGACAAGGCCTCAAAGTTTTTCAATTTTTTAAAAATAATACTCAAGTTGAAACATAAGGGACACCCTAACCTACATATAATGTGTTACACGGTGCGTAAAGGGATCTCCTTAACCCTACAAATGACAGGTCATCAGTCCTGTGAATGCCTGATTGTATCCCACATTTTCTTGACATACGTAAGCGCCCTTGAGGTATTTTTATATGAAAATGGCGCTATATAAATTATCCATCACAATAATAATAATAATATGTACCTACGTGAGTAAATATACATGGAGTAACAAAACTCGAAGTACAACCCGAAAACTGGTGAATCTACATCATATTTGGAGTCGAAACCTAATAAACCTAATATAAATTAAGAATCGGAGATTATGCTTTTTTTTTTTTTTAATTCTCATAAAAGCTTTCATAAGCATCGCAGATTAAGTATAATTGCACAATTTTTTTATTAAAGTGCGGTTTTCGCTTTTGTTTTCTTTATGGATAGTATTTATTTGACCACATAAATTATATTTAAAAACAATGAGCAAAAAAATGACGAAAAAAAAACACTTCTTACTCAATTAATCGAAAACTATGGGTCAAATCAAGATATTTTACTCTACAAATTTTCACTCCAAAAATGATGTAGGTAGATTCACTGTTTTCCCGCTTGCACATCTAGTTTTGTTACACGGTGTATATTGTGGCGGGAAACAATGACGTCACGCGCACGAAAATGACGACGGACGACGAACGCGTACGAACGCGTACGAACTGACACAAGAACCGAGCCTCCACGGAAAGATCCGGAGATCGTCGAGAACCCTTTCGGCCGGCTACGTGATCGCACGCGTATCTACGGAATATTATTCCCACCAACTTTCGAGAATATAAAATCATTTTTATTTTAACCATTTTCACGATTCTTTTTCATCCATATTGCAATTAGTTGAGTTTTAGCATCAGTATTTAGTTTTTGTGAATAAACGAACATTATAAAACCGTAAGTACCTGTTTCATTCTCTCTCTCTGTGCACCCACATAAAATCTGGTATACTCACGAGATGTACTGCTAAATTGGTAACCAACTAGTTGGCCAAAATATCTTCATAGTCTCTGATTGCGATATCACTTTTTTTTTAAATCGTTTAATATGTTTTGGCGTTTTGCACTCACCAGATTTTAGCTCAAAATATGCAAGAAAAAATCTTCAAATTTCATATTGCATACATAATATGTAGGTACTGTCGGGGCACGAGTTCCTGGCGCTCGAAAGGAATGCGGCTAGTGCTGTACCGCTACACTATCTTGAAAATCGATATCGATATAAATCGACAAGTACAATTAAAATATTTAAACAACGCGTGTTACTTTTAAAGAAGAAGTTGGTAATATTTTTGCTAGATGAGTATAGTATGTCAGTACACGTGGTCTGGTCTATTGTTTGTTTATGGTTGAGAATGAATGGGTGGGTAATTTACGACGTTTTTTAGTTATAAGTGAGATATTGCACCCATAACACCATTAACCCATGATAAAAAAAACTTCGTAAATTATCCATCTATTCGTCTCTCAACCTAACACGAACAATAGACCTGACCACATGTACAGAATACTATGAACTATAATCCTTTAGCAATAATAAAACCTCTTATTCCAATTTCAATTGTATACCATCCCTTGAAAAAAAAATGCTGTGTTTCGAAACCCCGAGACATGCGTTATCGAGAGAAGGAGATAAACTCGCTAATTATTTATATATAATGTTTATTTTTTCAAGTATAAATGATTTTAATTCTTTATTTAAATAATTTACATAGAATAACTACATTCAATAATTTATATATATAAACAAAAATTTCAAAATATTTATTATTTAATTTGTTAATAGTTTTTATTTATTTTAACAGTTTGAATATACCATTTACAAATTAGCAACACAAAAAACACAAAAATAATAAAGCACAAAAAACATAATACTAAAAAAACAATTAAATTAAACACGAATATTAAACGTAATTTTAAATATAAATAAACAACTAACATAAAAATAATTTACATGCAATCAATACTTAAACATAACAAAACGAAAAGATAAAAGTTCATTTTAGTTACTTAATGTTACGAGCTTGACTGCGAATATATACCCGTTTTCCAGACATTTCAAAAATAAAGTAGCGATACGAATAAGTCAACAATCGGCAGCAGTACGTACGTCACTAAATGTCCCCATGACCTAGGGGCGAGCGGGTAGAAGAGGAACGTGGCGGGGGATGCATCCCCCGCACGCACTTCTTTCCCCGAAGGCCACGAACTCGTGCCCCGAATACTTCGAAATCTCTTTATATAGGTAAGTGCCTACTTAAAATGTTTACTAAGAAACAATGTTTTTATTAAAACAGGTTGTATTTTTTTGTATAATTTTCCATTAATTTCAAAATCATGGTCACACTACAAGAGCGAATAAGACGACACTATAAATTATTATACGCAGGCCCTTGTGTCAGACAGAGATGACTACAAATCGGCGGCTTCAATGTCGCTCCACCCACACATCAACATGGCCTGCGGCCTGATTGGCGGGCGGGCGGGCGGGCCCCGCCCCCGCGAGACGTTCCCGTTGACAGATTGGTCCGTCAACTACCCCGAAGTAAGCTACAGGTTTTCTTCTTTCACCAGCTTGGAATTATAATGATTTACCACATTATAAACAAATTTAATTCGCCATTAATACAACCGCGTTGTTCGCTGGTATCATTTTCATGCAAAATACAAAACAAAATATGCACAAAAAAAAGAAAAAGTTATTTTATGTTCATTGAGGAGAAATTTTCCGTAAAAAATAAAAACCCATTTTGCTATATCATGCTACTTCATTATACCATATCAGCTCCCCATGTGGAGCATATGGAATCCACAAACTGCCTCCAGGCCAAGCGATCGGCCGCCAGCTCCCGTGCATCCTCCCAAGTCAAGTCCACGTCCCGGAGCTCTGACGCAAACTGCCGACGAATTGTCAACAGTGGACGACCAGGACGCCGAGAACCTGATGCCTTATAAAATAGGCAAGCATGGTTAAAGCTCTCGGGAGGCATACGTAGTATATGGCCTAGCCAGCCGAAACGCCTTCGCCGGATGACAGTAGATACCAAGGCTTGCTGTGTCCGTTGCCTCACCTCTGTTTTCCTTACAAAGTCAAACCACCGCACACCGAAAGAACAATTAGGTATTAACTCTTTCTTGAGGAGTAGGGGAGGAGTGTTGCTCAAAAAATGGTTTTTAATTTTTAGAGAAAAAAATAAAGACAATTTTATGTAGCTTTATTTATTTTAGAAACGAAGCATGTTTTAGCTTTCTGAATAAATATCCATATAAGTTAAACAATCCTAGGAATATTAAAAAAATATATATTTATTCAAGAGAGAATTTTGAGACAACTTTCCCCATACCTGGAGTAGATAAGTTGTCTCAGACATTAAGAATCCTTGTATTTTTAAAAAACCGTCCGAACTTTAACTTAACCAACTTTCGACAACGTAAATTGGTTCTAGCATGTACTCTGGATATCTCTTTACTGTAGTAGCGAGTTATTTATTATTCGATAATTTATATTATAACCTTTGTCTACGAATGGCACTCATAATTACATCATCCGGTGTATTGGCACGCTTCTCTATTCGTAGACATGGTTTACTGTATAAAATAAGGACAATAACATGATTTTGGGTTGTAAAATAAAATTTCAAGTTAATGTCCTTTGAGACAGCTAGCCCCCTTCATAATGAGACAACTAGACCCCTTCTTGATGTTTCAAAAACAAAAATGTTTTCATGCTGCATGACTGAGGTTGATTACCAGTTGGATCAGATGCCGGCGACAACAAGTTTTAGTTTGTATTGTTTACTGATTCCGAGATTTAATGCTTGAGACAACGAGGACACTCCTCCCCTAGGTATGTAGGTATAGCGCTCCATGGCTTATTGGCGTGATTTTACATCTGTCTACTTCACAAAAATAAAAGCAGAATTGATATTTGTTGTCATTTATAAAGATTATAGAATTTTCCGATAGGGTGATTACTTTTGGCTCACCTGTAATAATAGGTATGAATACCTATTCAGTGTTTTCCTTTTACACTATTTAAAAATTCTTCCATCAGAATAATCAGCCTTCCATAAGTTATCTTCACTTATTAAGCGTAGGAATATATCTGATTTATGTTTTTTGTATAAAGTTATAAACAATAAAATTGAGAGCCCCTATCTTCCAAGACAGATACCTCTTTATTGTCCAATTAGACTCACTAGACAATGTCATCTTTTTTATAATTTAGCACCATCAAGTAATTATTTTAAAAAATCTTTTATTTATCGAAGTTGTGCGAAATTCAATGAATATTGTACCCACCTTAACATTTTTTACATCGGACTATCCGACTTCAAACTAAAACTTTTTTAAATCTTATAGACTGTAAAGTAATTATATTCCCAGTCCTCTCCTTTCTTTTTTCCTATCCCTATCATTCTATCCTTCCCTTATATCTCTTGCCCTATATTTAATTCTTATATTTATTTTTTCTATCTTACTTTGCCATTATATAATTGTGAAAAAATTATAATTGGGATTCATGCTTTTTTTGTATTCTACTCTTTCATCTATCTAAACTGTTGTTTTTCCTGATGTTCGGTCAAAATTAACCGAGCCTTCAGGATGTCGTGTTTCTTTAGATAAGAAGCGGGTGAAAAAATGCCCTCAGCGGACACGGAATACTTCCGCACACGATCCAGGGTGCTTGGCATATCGGGTCAAATGCGAAACGTTTGACTAGGTACTTTATTCATATTTCTTTCATGAACCGTTGAATAAGACGCGACTCAAACACTCTGGGAAATTCGGTGGGAACAATTTATAACAGTTCAAGGTTCAGGGTATGTTCCATAAAGCTGTTCAAGATAGGGGTCTTGTTATCTACAATTTGACATCTCAACAGAGAAGAGAAATTTGGAAGGGAATATGGGTATGGGTTAAACTGTCCAACGGAAGCGCTTTTCAGAAAGAGACTTAAAACTTACTTGTTTAAGAAATCGTATCCGAGTGCTGAAGTTACCGTTTAGTTATATGTAATTGTAATGTTAGTTTAGGTATTTTATGTCATAAGTACGTATTATTAAGCGTAGTACCTATTAAGTCTAGTATAATTTTGTACAGCGCCCTTGAAGTGATTTACTCACGAAAACGGCGCTTTAAAAATTGTCCGCATTTATTATTATTATTATTATCTAGGCGTTTACAGGGCTTATGACCTGTCATTGGCTGGGTTAAAGTGGCCACTTGATGTATTACAACATTCCCCATTTCACCTAGTATTTGATATCCATATCTGTGACAGTGTGAAGCGTCGCGCCATTTTACTGTATATTGGCAGATATGGATACAATATACTCATGCACGCACGTCGATTATTCGAACTTCTTACATGCCCACTTTCAAGCACTTGTTTTTACTTGATCATGCCATGTCTTTCTCGGCCTTCTTCGGCTTCTACATCCAGGGACAGTCGCATCATAATACATATTCTTTTAGCCGTTCTTTCATCATCCATTCGCTCTACATGACCGAACCAACGCAAAAGACCTTTCTTAATTTTGTCGATAATGCTTATCTCAGCCTTGCGTTCTGCTCTAATTTCAACTTTGTTGCACCTATCATACATAGTTTTACCACACATTCGCCTGAGAGATCGCGTTTCAACTGCATTCAGCTATTTTGAAATAATATCAAGGGCATATTTATATCCTTGTTTTGCCTAATTAAAGGACATTAGCGGCACTTGAGTAGGTAGGTACCTACGATCACTTTCGTGAACCAGAAACGTTTCGCATTTTATTTGATATACATACTAAGCATTCAGGGCAGTTAGATTGAGTGAGACCAACAAGAAAAGAGTTTTTCACTGATATCAGAAAATACACATCTTTTCTATTTTATACTTCCTACCTACCCTACAAGCTACGTGGAAAACATTAGCGTGGGAAATGGTAATTTCAACACATTTTCGCTTGAGTTTTTTTTAATCTATGTAGGTACCCACAATTTAAAAAAAACTTTATTTAGTGGGCACTTAAAATATTTAAACCAGGTTGAGGTTTAGTGGGTAAGACTGCACGAGAGAAAAGCGTTAAAAATAGCTGTTTTCAGTTCTGATATAATATATCGTGGGTATACTGGCAAAAAACGTTAACTCTAATATACCTGTTTTGAGAAATCAAGCTTTTAAGTTTTTTTTTTCCAATTTTTTAAATTTTTTTTTATTCTATTGCATTATGAGTTAAAACTTTAATTATTTCTCATTTTTTCAAACATGTAATTAATTTTCATACTTAGAAAACTTTTATTGTTAATAGCAGTATTTCCTTTTTATTTTAGAGAAAGAAAGAAATATGATTTTAGGTTAGGTACTTCAGAAAAAAAGCGTTTTATAAGTTATCCAAAATTTGTGTTTCTGCCGATTGTAGAGCTTTAAAAAACTTAGCAATACTGCATCATTAAATCCAAACAGCATATTTTCGAGTTAGCGTTTTTTGCCAGTATGCCCACGATATCATATTATGATATCCCAGATTTACATAGAAATAATTGGTAGACCGGTATAAAAAAATGTCTCTCTTCGGTTTTTTTTAATTCCTCGATAACTATAGATGGTATCAAAAATGTTTTGATAGGAAATTAAAGAACACATCAAATTCTAGGGAACTAGTGAGCTAGTTTTATATTTTATTTTCTTTTATCTACTTTTCCGGATAAAAAATAAAAACTCAATTTTGCGGCCGTTTAGCCATTTATCAGAAGGTTAGTGTCTCGGACTTCGAATTAAAATCTATAGGTTCCACTCACTCCACCACGCTTTTATCTTTCAGTCTTTTTAAAATTTGAAAGTAAAAATCAGGACAAAACCTTGAAACCCTGAAAAGCAAGTCGTAAGACCATTTTGTCCGCTAGATTTTTATTTTATAGCTGCCATCTAGCGGAGGAAAATCAAAGCTTGGTGATCAGCGGCCTGAAGCGCTCCGATCAACATAATTTATGTGTTTATTTGGG
>JAGVSP010003510.1:0-83994 GCA_022494985.1 Micrasema minimum | reverse complement strand
GTTACAGGGTGAAAGCGCTAACTGGTCAAAATAAATAAAAGTGGAAGTGTACCAAGTATTTTTTTTTTAACTTTAATTAGTTATATATTAATAATTTCATCATGGAATTCCATCAAGTAATGTCAATAAAAAATATAAATCAAATTACTCATCTATTGCATAGCATTTTAAAATTTAGATATCTCTAAAATATTTTTGTAACAAATACTAAAAATTTGAACTAACGATAAAGATAAGTACTTGATGTACCAATGCCCTTGTTATTGGGTGCAGATAAGGGAGAGTAGTAGTATGTAAACCAGCAAGCACATATTTATGTAACTATCTGATCAAATTAAAAAAAATAAATTAGGATTATCTTTGTTCATAAATTTGTAAAAAATATAGTACGTTTTTATGAAAATATTTTTGTCTAGTTAGATTTTTTTTGCATCTTGACGTACAATTTCAATACTGTAAACTTAGTTATTGTATAAAATGTTACTGATCCCTGTTAACTTAACTGCCAGATATTAATTTTCAATAACCTTCACTACAAAACTTTGACATGTTATCGTAACTTGCAAACATCGCTCTACGTAAATTTGTGATTCGTGTTGTTTCTATTAGGAAATGCGTATAAAGAATTTGTATAGAACTTAAAGTTTCCGTGTAGTACATTTAAAGCATGGCGGAACGTTGTTGGTTGAAGGAAAATCAAAACTTGTTTGCCGAAGGAGTTATATGTAATGTAGGAGTAAATAATGCTGAATAAAGTGAATTTACAAGGCTTTGTGGTGAATAAATTTCTTCATAAGTCATGAAAATATTTCCGTATATCAATTACAAAACCCGCCTAAACGGATCAGTTCAAAATAATGTACTTATACTCAAATTAAAAAAACTCTCAATCTCATCACTTAACAACATAAATTTCTATCTATGAAAAAACCCTAAATTTACTACTACTTCTACTTTCCCATATCCGCACCTAATGGTGCATAACGCACTGCATTGGTACACCAAGTGCTGTGTATCTTGATCATTTTATTACATGAAGGTGAGTTGATCAGTCTTACGCTTCAGTACCAGTCCAAGGTATCACACATGAAATATTAAATTTACCCTAAATTTACCGCATTCATATTTTGCCAAACTGCTATATCTATTCATTTATGATAAAAACCTTAGATTTACCGCTTAAATTGATATTTTTCAGTCAAATATCTGAAAATATAAATAGACAATCAGTTGTTTGGTGAAAGATTTCAAAACAAAAAAGTTGCATTTTAAGAAAATGCTTCCCAATATTCCACGGATTTGAAAAGCGAAACCATCAACCTTATCCACGCAGTCCTTTGCAAATTTTTGATTCTTTTTTTTAATTTTTAAAAATTCGATTGAATGACATATTCTAAGCTATTTGATTGGCCGAGTCCTATTTAGAAATAATATACAACCTGTTAGCATTTGAGCGGTTTTCGAAATAGTACCTCTATATTAGAACTCACTTGTATAGCCAAATAGCTTAAAGATTCTTATTAGATTAATTTGATAATGTTATTTAGCCTTTCGCGATCCTGAATCTCCTGCTTCTTGCAATTGTTCTATTCACCCAGTTTATAGTTTTAGAACTTCTCCTATTATTTTATAAAAGGATTTGGCGGACATATGATTAGATTGCTCCTCTTTTGATTAAACCAATATATGTAAAAACAAGTGTCATTTTAGCGGGTTTTGAAATTAATAGACACACTTGCACGCACGTAAAATATTTCTCAATTTGCGGAAACGTAAGTAATTTGGTTTCTTAAAATAGGCCGTTCAATTCGTGCGGAAGGAAATGATTCGGTTAGAAATTTTCACTTAAGGAAGTTAGAAATTCGTTTTAAATACCTTAAAGTACCTACCCACTTAATTTAATGTATATATACAGTCTACAAACAGCGCAATATAATATCATTTTCACCCACCTCTTACCCGTTTTATGTAAATTTAAAAATTTTCTTCAAAATATACATTTTGCTTTGAAAATAATTTAGTCTTCAATAAATAATGTATTCATCAAATTGCGGAAATTCTCTCGAGTTGAGAGTTCTCCCTTATACGTTGCTGTTATTATGTGCCTTCCCTCGAAATTTGTTTAGCGCATGATTTTTTGTGTCAAAATATGACAAAATGACTTTTCAGTATCTGTCGGCTATCTATGAGAAAACGTTCGCCTTAGTCTTCAGAAGTTCTGGAAGTCTCCTGGAAGGATATATCCATCGTCAGCAGTCACTAAGTCAGTCCATTTCTCCTCCTCCTTTTATCAGAAAGAGATTGTTTGATTAGTCACTACAATTACAACAATTTTTTCCATTGTGTCCGATGACATGACCTATGCCAAAAAAGAGTAATTGCACAATTGAAAACGGATGCTGTAATATTCCCAATTATGTATTAAGAGGGTACGCTGATACGTGATCTAGACCGCTTCTCCATACAATCGTAGTCCTCAATTTTCTTCCTAGAAGTTAGAACTAGAGGAATGAATTTTTTCTCATGTTTTGGATATCGACAAGAAGCGTGTTTGCATACTAGTCTTATTTAAAAAAAATGTAATTATTTAAAGAAGATAGATTATTTATTTAAAAAACGAGAATACACAAACACGCTTATGGTCGATATCTACATAAAGCATGTGAAAAAATCATTGCTCTAGTGCTAAATTCCAGGGAGAAAATCGAGGAATACGATAGTATGGAGAAATGGCTGCGCATCACGTGACAAAGGATGCTCTTAAATAATAATTGATACATTTGTTCTGTAGGCTATCTATGTTTGCAACATTATGCACCAGTTTTACACTTTAAACGCATTCATCATCCGTCCAATTCTCTTACTTTTATACTTGTCTTAGATTATACTCGGTAAAACAAATTTCCTACTCTTTAACTCCTACGTTGTGCCGGCGCTCCTTTATTGATGTGAATCCTGGCACCTCACAAAAGCTCAGAATGCTCGCTTGTTGAGTTTTGAGAACAAGTGCCTGAGAAGGATACTAGGCATTAGGTGGTTTGACTTCATAACCAACGCTGTAGTTCGGAAACGGACGCAGCAACCTCCAATAACTGGAGTCGTAAAGATGCGGCGGCGGACATGGCTTGGGCATGTACTCCAGATGCCTCGGGAGAGCCTGAACCCGAGCGAGCAGAACCTGCAGGATCCCACCGTCCTGGCAGACCGTCGATGACCAGACCATCTTACAGATGTACTCGGCGGAGTTGATGGATGGGCCGACGTGGAAGGAAGCGAGAGAGCTGGCTGGTGATAGGGTCTCCTGGAGGGATCTAGTAATGTCCACATGCTTTCTCTTAAAGTTCAGATTTCCATGGCGCGTGGCGAACCAATATAATATGTGGGATAAAAATTATTACAGGTGTTTTAATCCATTTTAATTTTATTATTTATGGTGTTGAGTTTTACTGTTTTATTGACTTTATCTACATTTATCAGTAGTGTGTTCAGAACCTTTCATTTCAGATGCATTCTCTCAACACAACTCCCACTCAAAGTTATCTAAACACGTGCAGGAAGTTGTGTCCTATGGGCTTAGTAGGTTAGTGAAACATTTTAGTGCTATTCTCCAGTGATTATGTTCAGATTCAACTCGTTATATCCTTTACCTAAACAAAGTTGAAAAGTTGTTACTCAAATAGTAAAGTTTATGGTTTCTAAATTACATGAATCACTCGTGGTGTATAGTGGAGTAAAAAAAGTTGTTGTATTTAACATATCACAAAGCTCTCAGGTAGCATTTAGGAAAAGTGAATGTCGACTGCTCCAAGGAAGAGCGCATTAACTAAGAATTTGAAGTTTTTAATTTGATACCCTTTCTGATGGCTTAAAATGATTTAATAACCCCCAAAAATACCTATTGGAATCGCCACGATGAGAACTCTCTGGTAACTTCGTCCGAACGAGAATCGTAAAATGGAAGAAGGACTTCCAGAGCTGGACTCAACAAGGGCGGGAAATGACGATGAAGGACCACCAGGAAGGGCGAAATATCCTGGAATACTCTGGAAACACCACGTCGAACTGACTATTACTAACAGCACACTACTACTCACTTTCACCGAGGGGGATTTCGGGAATTGGTTTCTGGGAAGATTGGAGATGGAGCGAGTATGACGAGAGGAATTTGATGGAAAAGAACTAAGGAAGAACAGGTATTGGATTTCACAGGAAGAACGGATGATTACAAGGTCGAGGTAATGTTGCTGCGCTAAGCGGGTTTTCGAGACTGAATTGAGTTGCAAATAGGTAACAAAAACGGAATGGAATGGGTGAAAGTAGGCGATAAATTTTGTAAGGAATTCGAACTACCTATCACCAGAGAGTATCAATAATGGCCAAACCACTTATTAATAAAGAAAGCAAAAGAAAGGATATATGTATATTTTAGATTCAGTTTTATAATAATCATAGTTTAATAATTTTATCCCTGACCCCAAGAAATGGGAAAAAAATACAAAAAGAAACATTTAAGGTCTTATGATATGCTGAAATATTAAAATTTCGGGCTGCTTTCAAAAAGTCGGAAATAACTACTGCAGGAAACAAGTTGTGCTGGAGTGGGGTTGGAACATATAGATTCTTACCTATACGATATTTACCTACTTGTATGACATGTAAGAGTTTCTATTACGTATCAATTGTCCTAGTCTGCTCAAGTTACAGGTATTTTATTTTTAGATGAGGAGGCAGTTTGTGGATTTCATATGCTCCACATAGGGAGCGGATATGGTATAATGAATGAATGAAAATTTTTAGATGATTTATAAAGCTCTATTTTAGCAAGAAACCGCCTCAAAGCGGTGTAACAAAGGTAATACCGCTAGGAGCTTAGGTTAAACAGCATCTTTTATTGTAAAGCGCCTTTGGGGTGATTTTCCACAAAAATGCTGGTATACAAGTAGCCAATTATGATTATTATTATTATAACATTTTCCTAAACTTATTTATTTTATAAAATTTACTAAGCCCTGAATTTACTAGAAAATGGATATTTTATTTTATTTTACATAGCCCTTAGGGCTTTTACATAGACTGTGATGAAGAAGATTCTGGTCCTCTATATTGAACCAGAATCCCCGTCATCGCTTCACCAACTAGCTCAGAAGTGAACCAGAAATCTCTATGAAATATTTTATTTTAAAAGAATTTATCAAAACGAATCTAATGAATTAAAGCAAGAGAACACATTGCCAAACATACGGGACGCAGACCTGGGAAGAAATAAAAGAAATAGGAATTTCAATATAACAGTTTAATTAAGGATGATGCAATAATTCTAAGTACAAAAATCATATAAAACCAAGTGTACAGTTTCACATACAAGCTGTCTAACCTAGAAATTTTGAAGTTAAATTTATAAGCTACATTTTCCACACCTCAACCAATTACATTAATAACACAATCTAGTCAATCTGAATTTACATTTGGCCATGAAGACTACCTCACTAGGTTGAGGGGAATATACAATAATAATTTTGATAAATCAATTAATTTGCACAAGAGTTAAAATTATAGAAAACATCGACTAGCATACGGCAATCTCGCCCTACTGCTCTAAACACGCGAAGAATGCCCCGAGGTCAATTTGCATACAGGTGGCGTGCTCGACGGTCTCGGCAGCTGAAGACAGGATCCGTGGAGATGAAGAATGGACTTCGATGACTCGATGAATATAGTTCGCTTTCAAACAGCACGTGGGTACAAAAAAAAATAACCGGGCAGCTTTATAAGTCGTGAAGTTTGCTAGGATCACGTGGTTCTCGCTATCAGCGACGATCCAAACCATACGCGTCCAGCGATTTATACTCCGTATCAACGGATAAAATATTAAGAATAATACTCATATTCAAGGGACCAAAATGAAGGGAAGTAAGGAAGCCCCTAGTGATTGGAAGAAAAACACAGTAATTAGGCAAGCCGTGGGTGCTATGTTCGGAATGTCTGATGCTACAAGTGGTTAAAACTTACGGTTCCCTAGGACCGGGCTCCTCACAGATACGGCGTCACCGGCATCCGGGATTTCGCCGTGATTCTACAACACGTCAACTAGCTGGTGTCGGCGGCCATTTTTGCATAGCCAACCTCGCCGTCACCGATAAAACTGTCGAGAGGGACAGTGTTGCCACTTCAGGAAGTCGACGTGAACTCCGGGGCAGGTACCTAGTACCTGACTCGGAATTTACAACGTTACAACATTCCCTCAGTTGACAAAAAAAGAATAAAAAAAAGAATTAAACGGCATTTTTTCCTTTAACTTTTGAGCCAATGCTCGAGAGTGCTATTCTAATCCACCTGCAGCATCAAACACCACCCAGCACAACCACACCACTTGCCGTCATACCTAATACGAAAGTTAGACAACCGGGAACATCTGAAAAGAGAAATATATTAGTAAGCATCCCCTTTAAAAACTGTGAACTTAGCGTCACAACGTGACACTGCAAATTTGTGAGAAAAGAAAACTATTTTACAAAAAACAGAACACTGCCAGGATGTATTTTTTTTTATGAATTTATGTTTGTTGACATTGATTTCAAGTTATCTCCCATGGCATCTGTGTCCTAAGTTCTCCATACTGAAATGTTGCTATATTAG
This sequence comes from Micrasema minimum, assembly GCA_022494985.1. Lineage (NCBI taxonomy): Eukaryota > Metazoa > Arthropoda > Insecta > Trichoptera > Brachycentridae > Micrasema > Micrasema minimum. The sequence continues at coordinate 77,358 of JAGVSP010003510.1, read as the reverse complement.
GTTCATTTCAGTTATGGATTTCTAATTTATGAAAGGTTAGGTCCTGTGGTTATATTACCAGACCCTACTTCTCACAATTCGTTGACGACTGAGCCAACTTTCTAGCTTATAATCTTAAGTTTTTTTATTTTTTATACCAACAGAGGTTTTGGCCTTTCTTATTGGCCTAAACAGCTGCCATACACATATGATTACCCTGTAATAGGTAATTCACAATATCATAAATGAGAAATTTCCCTAAACAATCTACTCCTACATTGCCTAATGTCTAATGTTCAGCTTCATCATGAAAATTAGATTTCCCAAGACTGCAAGTCTGACGTAAGGCAGCCCATATTTCGCGATACGCGCTACGTTACCACAAACTCCCAGTTTTCTAAAACTCAACGTCATCTAGCTGACGTCGAATCGTTAATTTTAAACGGAAACTTCTCATCACCCTTCGGTGTTCATCTTTCCGCTCGAAAGGATAAACCACCGCACGGGTATAACAACTCTACAATTGCAGGTACGACAACACATCGTCCTATCTAAATATTCCACTCCGACATAACTCCACATTTCACATAACCAACTAACCTACAAAACCACACGGCCAAGCAGATTTCTAAGCTGATCAGACTTGATTTCCACTCAACACACAACACCTGTAAACCACTCAATTCTCAAGCATATAAATATAAAGAAATATAATATTTTATTTTATTTAATGACTTACGCTGGCAGGTTTCTGATCCCGGCTAAACGCTCGCTGTTTCCTAGTCCTGTCTATTCGAATTTGACCTAGTTCATGAGACTATGTCAGATATTCTCGGACAAACTAGACAAATAAGACCAGCGTAAATTCGGTCAGACACTGCAGCGTGAACAAATGTGAATTAGCATTAGTTTCTGCGGATGACACCTCTCCAGCGCGCCAGGGAGACGTGCCATGCGCGCGAACCATGCGTTAACAAAATACACATGCTACCTTTTGGTAAGATTACAAGAAAATAAAGCAAGAAACAGTGCCTATTATACCGTCCTTTATTATCACTACGTCCTTGACTAAATGTCTAACAATGTAGTTACCTACTAACTTTCCGTCCCAAATCTTCTAAGTGTATACTAATGGTGTAATTACCTTCTTTTTTCTAGATTTTACATATTTAGGTGCCCAATTTAGCTGCAAAGTACTCGACTGCTTTCGATAGCGGAAATTCTTACCCTCCAAAACTATCTGACCTTCTTCCACCTCTTGTATCTAACTTTCTTTAATCCGCAGATGAATTTTTGTGTTTGTGCATTCCTTTGGATATGCCGTGAACTAAAATTCTATGTAACTTGTTTCGTTATACATTCGCTAATTCTGTCAACCTCTTACAAATAGGGTTGACGGCTAACTATTTCTAAATCTTCCGCCTGAGAATTTACTAGACCGTATCTTTCATGCAGTTCGCCCCTTATATAATTTTGTTCTACTGCCGAAAATATAAAAGAAAGGAGTATACAATCGTTGCCAAGTTCACCGTGGAATTTTAGCGCGTGTGGCCACGTGCTGGCACTTTCCTGTCCCAATTTCTATGCTTCTCCATCGACTGTCATAGCCACTTGCCGTGGACGAGCGGGTTTGGTGATATCTTTCTACGGTGTTACGGCTGGGGAGTGTAAACAGGATTATAGAGTAAGGTTCGGAATGCTATATTTCTCTATGAGAGCCTTAAATTTCCTAGTACGCGAACTGGACACGTTATCTTTTTTTATGTCGGATATACTCGATGGTACACCCAGGAACTAGAAAAACGTCTCTTTCCAAATGTTTGAATTTATATTCTCCGTTGTCCGCCTTCTTTAACGGAAATAACCAGAGAAAAAATTTTGATAAATACATTCTAATACTCTAGTATGTAATATATAAATATTACCGGCAAGGGAACGAGGAGAGACGGTCCTTAACAGATCAATTGGAATCCATTTCCATTGGTTTAGTGTGACATGTTTTGGGTTCATGCATTAATCCCCAAGGGTGCGTGCTGGCTCGTTTTTATAGGCTTTGCAACAGTATCTCACAATTTCCCTATAAAACGTTTAACGTCAGAAAAAAGTCTGTTCCATATTAATAAAATAATATGAATTTTCTTTCACGGTTTTGTAGATTCCCATCATGGGCAGAAATAGGTTCAACTGGTGTAGATTCGTGAATTATTAGACTCACGTTTATCTTGCGGCCACTACTATTTTCCAAGGCAGTGATCCTGTTGCAAAAGATTTTTCGGTTTGAAATATCTGTTATAATTTATTATTTTTTAATAGCGAAATTTGGATAATTGGACGGAACGGCAACTAACCCTGTCAACCAAGTTTTTAAAATCTAAATCCTCCGTGTCCTGGAGTGCAAAATACTGCTGCAATTTCAATACGTGACAAAGCATCGGGGACTGCATTTTGTTTTCCCTTGCGGTGTTCAATGTCGAATGAATATTGCCAATCAATTCTGTGCTCCTATACTCGCTAAAACGTCCGGTGGGGATTCTGAAGTGAAACTAACCCACTTTATACTAGAGTGATACTGTAACGATTGTGAAATGAGAGGCTTTTATCACTAAGAAATGAAAATGTCTCACCGATTCTAATACCAGGCTTAGCAACTCCCCGTTCCGTAACGAAAATACTTTCGCTCACATTTCGACAAAGTTCTTGAATAATCACGCAACCAGCGTGTTCAAATTTCATCGGTCTTTTGACCCTAAGAATGAGGATACCGATGATGCAACTCCACTCGCGCACCTGGGTGCAAATAAAAATCGGTACAGAAAAATCAGGGCTACGCAAAAAAACAAAACTAGGGGTGCTGTCTGCATAGCCCTCTGACTTCTGTTGCAATAAAGCAGCTTCCGTCCGCCTGGTTAGGACCTGACACATAACTACGTAATTGTACCTTTTCTATAGTACCAGTTAATTTTGTCAGCGGTGCCGTTGAGATCCGCAAACTTATACTAATGAACCTCTAGAATAGCTTTGTCAGACCTATAAATACCACGAACTCCCTAGCATTCTGTTCGGTCGCGGAAAAGTCTCCGATCGCACGAATCTTTTTCCGCGATCGCGTCCCATTAACCCTTTCGCGATCTACTACTGTAACCCCAATTCTTCAATTTCTGATTTGCAAAATTTCGACTTAGTTAAATTTATGGTTAAATTAGCTTTCTTTTCAGATTATTCAATGACTTACGTAACAATCGGCCAGGTTGCGATTCAAAATCGTTCGAAATTGATATCAAATCATCCACTATAAAACCTGCACATTATTTATCCAAATTTATGGGACGACCAGATTAAACGGTCCTACGAGCCTTTGGTGTGCTCCCGAGCTTGAATTTTTCAATACCGAAAAAAAAGGTAATATCCTTGAACTGATATGAAGTCATCTCTGAGGCACTCGAACGAATGCTGGTTTTATCTCCTTAGGAGGTCTCCTCCAAAGGAAATGGCCAAAACGCCCCTTCGACAAGTCAATCGAATGTGATAAAGTTAGCTTCGTTTTAAATTTTGCAAAATGTATGAATTTGAGGTATATGGAATAGATAATCCCATGACCGTTTGACTGCATTTAACTTCCTGGAATCTAAAGCAAAGTTATCGACACGGTTATTATCTTTTTTTAGGTACTAATATAAACCGGATTACTACGACACGCTGAAATTCGAAGCCATCCACGTCCCCCTATTCTAAAATTGCGTCTAATTGGGCTTCTAACCTGCTTTTTTGCCTTACGGGTGACAGAGGGTAGTATCTCTGTTTTATCGCGTGAGCCCGTTGGTGGACGATCTTGTGCTACACGAGGTGTAGTTGCGTCCAAGTCCTCTCTTCTCGTTAGGATAATCTCTTCAAGACTCCTTCCACAATTATGTTTCCAGCTGACGACCGTGCTGTTCCTCCAAGTCCAGCCATGAGAGATTAAAGCTGAAAACACAAAAGTTTTCACGTTGTTTGCACCGGGGACTCTAACACACATATTTTTAAAACAAATAAGGGAGCTATATTAATATTCCATCCGATAAGTTCAACTCCCAATGATATATATCGGGCACAACAAGTTGGGATCATTACGCAGGAATTCTAAATTGTATCTTGCCGGCTGTGTCACTATTTCGCCTTAATGGGCATGGACAATCGACCATACTACGGCGTGCTTACTCCCATTTTTCCGTTGTAAATGTGAGTAAATCTTCGCTGTCATCGAAAAATTGTTGGACAAGTGGAGGAATTTAAAAACTAAGTATCCTGTGAAAATGCAACGAACTGAGCTAAGTGACGCTCCTGAGTCGAGCTAACCTTCAAAATTGCATTGCCGAATAGAAAAATATACTTATATGGCCTTATGATCTTAAGTTATTGTTAGAGCATACTACTGGGGCCAACGTTGACTGCGGTCGATATAAAACAATCTTACCAATAGGCCAAGGTGGCGTTTCCAAACCCACTCGTATCGGTGAAGTCATTAGTCCTTATCATTCGCTGCGCCAGGCTGTTACAAGTTTTGGAAATTGGTCCTTTGGATGGGTATTAACATGCGGGGAACCAAGGGACTGTTTTTAGTAGATAAACTCCCCGCTGTACTACTTTAATAAATACCTAACCATCCTTAATATTTGGGCAACTTCTAAAGAGAGTGTCCTAAATGTTTTACTTTTTATACATTGAACATTCCAACGCTCTACATTGGATGGAGTTCTCAAATTAAGAAAAGATTCTGCCGTTAAGTGCATTTATGGCATAGCTGACATTCCCAGTAACACTACAGTTCTTCCTTATCTCTCTTTACTATAGTATAATTTGAATGTATAGGTACTTCTATCAAATCCCGCTGTTATAACTCTCTCCTGTGCCTCTATAAACTCCACCTGCCGACTCATCCGCTTGCAGGCTGCTTAGTGAGGTTACGTTCCCTGCCGTTTATCAGAGCGGAACATTACTCGGAACGGGCAGTTTTTTTTGGACGTGAGTTCAAACAGAATGTCCTCTAGTCCTGGGCTATCGTAAAGTTTTGAAGCCAGATGTTGTGATATTGTCCTACGAAATCTGCCATAGTTTCGTGCGCCTGCTGTCTGCGTGAAAGTAGCACACGCAAGATAGCGTCTTAGTACGATACTTTTTCCAAACCGGTTTTTCCAAAAGCATCGCCTCCCTTTCAGTGCGGTCCCCCCAGTTTGGAACGAGTCTCTGATCTGCCAGTACCAGAGCCTTGGTATATACCAGAGAGAAGAAGTCCGCAAACGATTGCAACAAAATGATCCTTCAGGTAAAATACCTCGGGTGATTTAGTTTCTCAAAATCTCTAAGCTTTTCAATAAAATTCATGTACTACTCGGTACCAATTAAAACAAATAATACTAATTTATGTCAAACCCTTCAAAAAAATGAAGGCGTAGGGATTTTAGGTATACTGGTTTTCCCCTTCGGGAATGCAATCAACGTCTCAACTTCCCTTGTACTCTAAAGCCCCCCCAAATCCTGGATCCGAGGATATGCCATGCCCCAACACCCCCTTGAATGCAGATTGGGAGAATTGGGCACAGCGAAAAGTCCCCGCAACGCAGCTTCAAGTGCCCCCCCCCCGAGGCCCCGCATTCCCTCCGATATTACCAGATAAGGTGGGCAGCGTAAAGTCGAGGACTGCCTTGCTCCCATCCGTATACTATGGGACTGGCTCCCGTAGACTCCCACACCTTCCCCCGACTTCTCAACTGAATTTAACTCCATGATAATAATTCCGAAACAAAAGCCAACAGGAAAAAAAGTAGGAATTTAAAATAAATTTTGTATCAGCTTCCAAGAAAGAATATAATCAAAAAAAAAAAAATCAAACCGGTATTACAACCTGCTGCAAATTTTGTGCGGACGGCAATGTCGCTTTTTACGATCACGGCCCCCTGCAGCACGCGATTTCTGAATTCTTCGTTCGCCAAAACTAAAGAATTTATGTATATCGTTAATCGCAATTTCGATTAAAACCAATATGCATTAGTGGGTAAGTTTACACTAAATTACGAAAAACAAACAAATTATTTAGAATGAATCGACACACTTCACTCCAAATTGCAACAACACTCAAAGAAAAATTATTCGTAAAATAACATTATTTCGCAAGAGAAATAATTCAACTTCCCACACAAGATCTATAACTTCAAAATAAAATGTGTGATATAATTGAGTAATTGCACTAGTGGTTAACTTAGATAAGTTTCCATGCTTTATCAATTAATCACGAATATTAGAAACGATTGTAAAAAGTTAACACTCAAGACATCTGTCTTCCACGAAAGCCCAAGCTACAATAATCGCTCAAAAAAAAATTTTAACACCCAAAGGTACACTCAGCTTGTATCAAAGTGAAGCTTACAACATTTTGTAGCTAGCACAAAAATTACCCACATATTTCTACAAAAAAAAATACCCACGAACAATTTCTGATAAAGAAAGTTATTCACTGGTAAATGCACAAAATTAAAAAATGGAACGATATCACCTGACCCTCGCAGATTTTCGAGAGAAAAAAATGTCCTTCCTCCATGAAATTTTCCGCGTGCCTCTGGTTCCGCTGTCTCGCCGTCGGCTCCTCCTTCCAGCTTCCTTGTAGACTGCAGCAGACTGGACCATTTCGTCGATTGGCCAGGGTAAGGGAATAGGTGATGTCGAATACAAAAGATGGATATACCACACGACTTAGAAAGATACCGGCGATGTATAGAGAAAATATTTTCCCCATTATTTTTCCGTTAATTTTCCCAATTTCTCCCCATTCCACGCTCCCGACATTTGTCCCGCTGTGTTTAATTAAAAAAATATCTAATAGGGCGCCATCATAGAGAATTCTATATGAGGGTTGCTTCGCTCCACGATTTTGGGCGTCATTTGTGATGAAGAAGATTCTGGTCCTCTATATTGAACCAGAATCCCCGTCATCGCTTCACCAACTAGCTCAGAAGTGAACCAGAAATCTCTATGAAATATTTTATTTTAAAAGAATTTATCAAAACGAATCTAATGAATTAAAGCAAGAGAACACATTGCCAAACATACGGGACGCAGACCCTGGGAAGAAATAAAAGAAATAGGAATTTCAATATAACAGTTTAATTAAGGATGATGCAATAATTCTAAGTACAAAAATCATATAAAACCAAGTGTACAGTTTCACATACAAGCTGTCTAACCTAGAAATTTTTGAAGTTAAATTTATAAGCTACATTTTCCACACCTCAACCAATTACATTAATAACACAATCTAGTCAATCTGAATTTACATTTGGCCATGAAGACTACCTCACTAGGTTGAGGGGAATATACAATAATAATTTTGATAAATCAATTAATTTGCACAAGAGTTAAAATTATAGAAAACATCGACTAGCATACGGCAATCTCGCCCTACTGCTCTAAAACACGCGAAGAATGCCCGAGGTCAATTTGCATACAGGTGGCGTGCTCGACGGTCTCGGCAGCTGAAGACAGGATCCGTGGAGATGAAGAATGGACTTCGATGACTCGATGAATATAGTTCGCTTTCAAACAGCACGTGGGTACAAAAAAATAACCGGGCAGCTTTATAAGTCGTGAAGTTTGCTAGGATCACGTGGTTCTCGCTATCAGCGACGATCCAAACCATACGCGTCCAGCGATTTATACTCCGTATCAACGGATAAAATATTAAGAATAATACTCATATTCAAGGGACCAAAATGAAGGGAAGTAAGGAAGCCCCTAGTGATTGGAAGAAAAAACACAGTAATTAGGCAAGCCGTGGGTGCTATGTTCGGAATGTCTGATGCTACAAGTGGTTAAAACTTACGGTTCCCTAGGACCGGGCTCCTCACAGATAACGGCGTCACCGGCATCCGGGATTTCGCCGTGATTCTACAACACGTCAACTAGCTGGTGTCGGCGGCCATTTTTGCATAGCCAACCTCGCCGTCACCGATAAAACTGTCGAGAGGGACAGTGTTGCCACTTCAGGAAGTCGACGTGAACTCCGGGGCAGGTACCTAGTACCTGACTCGGAATTTACAACGTTACAAGACATTTTTAAATTATAACACAGTAGGTAGATATTCATTACCGCCAGAGATGGCATTCAGACACTGTTCCCTAAAATGCAATAGATTTGTGATTTGTGAATATCAATATTGTTATTATAATTATGGATAATTTATATAGCGCAGTTTTCGAATAAATATACCTCAAGGGCGGCATACTTGTTAGCCAGTGCGTGCAATAGTGCGTCGTATAGGTGAGTTTGCACTGTAATTGGTCGATGATTGGCTACAGTAAAATAGTGCATTACTACGAGTAATTCGACCAGGCACTCGTACATCATTAAATTAATAACTTTCCCACGTTATAATTAAGTTATCTTTTCAGCGATTTTGTGTTTTAACAGTTATCAAAATATATTGTTTTAAATTGTGAATGGAATGAAACTGAGGCAATAAAAAAACGATGTTTCAATAATATTCGAATATATATTATATTCGTTACTATACTCGTAATATCCGCTGATATCCTGAATGAGTTTAAATTCAATTACAGTTTTAACTCGATTACAAAAACAACATATACTCGTATCTCAATAATCTCTTTTGTTTGCAAAAATAAAGCAGCTCGAGAGTAAGCTGAATGCAGGCAATATGAGATCTGTCATGTGCAGTAGAAAACATAATGGAATTCGGTGGTAGATAAAAGTTAGTCGAGAGGGATGCATGATGTAATATGTTACATGAAGGTAATGAATAGAAGTTAAAAGGCTGGCATGGAATATTAAAGCTGTCGTGTAAATCTGTGAGAACATGTGAGGCATATAACAACAAAGGCGGAAGTGTCCACCTGCAGTCGAAAATGAGTTAAATATGCAGTTTTGTTTGGAAAGTTATGTATTTTCTCCATAGAATATTTGTTTGTCAAAAAAACCATTTAATTGTAATCCATTTAATTTTAGATTTAAAGTTTTGTTGTTGAAACAAAAACGGCAGTGTACAATACAAAAACGGCAGAATTGCAAAACTAAACAAACGTTTTTTCGTGATTGCCAACAATTGGGTTCTTTCGGAGTTTCTATTTTTTATTTAAAAAATTGATTGAAAAATAGCAATATCAAGGGAATTTTATTTTTATTTTTACGATGTCATATGAATTTTCTAGCGCGGTTTGAAATAGCGCTTCTTCAAATCGCTCGCAAAATCCTCCATTTGGCGCGCATGGGGTGTGACGTCACATTAATATGGGCGCTGACTTTGTAATGAATTTCCCGCCTTTCATAATGAACGGGTATGACGTCATTAGCCAATAACGGGCGTTAAAAGTCACTTCGTGTTTTTAAAACATAAATTTATAAATGAAAACAACATTTTTGATCATTGTGTTTTATATCGTTGGAATTGTAAAAATATTTTGCAAATATTTATAACGTTTCATGCTATTTCATTCATGCTATCGGGAACAACCCAATTGAAGAAAGTGGACACTTCCGCCTTTGTTGTTATATGCCTCATGTGTTGTAATAAATGGAATAAGCTACGTTTTAGTAGAAACCACAGCTGATTTATATGTTTATGTATGTAGAATATAAATACAAAAAGATGTAGACGGTGAGTATGGATTAATAGTTTTTTATTAAGGTACATGTGACATTTGGGTGGCCGACTATAGCGTAAAATTATGACCCACACATTTTTATCCGAGTTTGTACAGTTCTAATAAACTCTTAGTATCTAATTGTATTGATTTATATGTTTACACTATAAAACTATATTAATGTGGTGGTCCAGTAGTAGTCGCGCTCTTTTAGTCTCATATCCCTACTCCACCACGACTTTATTCCCTTTTCCAAACACGAACCGCTTAGTCTTCATTGAAAGAAGTATTTTAAATTGAATTATACACGTGCAAATATAAGATTGCATTAATTTCTTTCTCACTAAATAAAACATAGGTAACTAAAGACTACTAAAGCGCCTCTGCTAGTACCTCCTGGTATAAATTTAGTGTAGTAAAACAATGTGGTTACCTACCGCCCTTATTATCTGTGCGATCATCTAGTTCTAGTAATAATGGGGTGCCATTTATAGGGTCTGTGAAAAGGTAGTAAAGCGGAAACCGACGTAGAATACTATCTAATCGGCGTTATTTTTACCGCGCGAGAACTTGGTTATACAATAGATAGCATTCTAATGCTTTCTTGTCTCATTAATCCTCAGTGACGTTTATTACCCGAAGATCCCCTAAAACTCAAGGAAAATGGCCGCTGATTCTAGTTCATTTTGTTTAAGATGAAGGAACCTAAAAATATCGCTTAGCTTATCGGAAATAATTAAGTTATTAAAACCCTTGCCGTTATAATAAATGACCGAATAAATAAAACGAGCGCCGTGAAACGGAAATATTAACAGGAATTTAATAGTAAACTGGTGAAGTTATTCTACCACCTTTGGGTAAAAATGTGTAACTTTCTCGCAAATAAAACTGAATTTGAAACAGACCCCCAAAGACTTACAGAGGGGTAAAATAGTATCTACTTGTTACTTTCTTACAACCCAGTCTTGTAAATTTGGCATACCAAGAATATTTCCTTATACAGTTTTAGATTAGAATACGATTTTACAAATGTTCAGCTGTTTTTATAAATGATAAATATACTTAAGTGCCTACTGTAATACAGTAAAAAAATTCAAGTTAATTTTTTTAAACAAAAATCTTTACTTCTATAATTCGCTACGTTGCGTTGCATTGCTGTCTTTTATTACACATTTTGTCCAGACCTTAATACAAGGAATTTCTAGATAGTCATTACTGGGAAACCCCTATTGTAAATTCCCATTGTAAATGCACTTTTCATTTTAAATAAATAATCATTTCCTCTCTTTACCTGCGACCGGCCAATTAGTCTGTAATCGCTCCTGGTACCTAGAGGGTCGGTGAGGTTTCAGATGGTTAGATTGGTTAGGTTTTTTGTAGGTTTGATGAAGTATTGATGGATGATTTAGTTGTTGTAGTTGCAACGGAGTGTGTAGGGCTGAAGCTGCTCAATGTTGTTTTTTTTTCTCTTTTTAAAATGTTTATAATTTAACAGAGCTTGTAAGGCTTCAATTGTGAGTGCTTTTTTTTCAAATAAGCTGTATTTTCTGTAATGTAATAAAATAAAATAATTTGCTTAATAACATCAGAAAAAATTAAATACATAATCGTGCATTCTTCACATATGAAATATAAATTTACCAATATGAAGATAAAGTCGTTTGTAAGTTTGAAAGACTTATTTCATGCACTAACTAAGCTTAACGTAATGGCTTTGGATTGGTGTTAGCTAAACATACTTTAAGTCATAATTGATTTACGACTGTGGAATTATTGTAACTTGAGTAACAATAATGGAATTCATGGTTACTTAGAATAACAAAGTTGTTTTATTTAACATTTTCATTTATTTACTAAGGAGATGAAATGCATCTTTGACAAGTAAGTTCATCTAGATTGCGTAAATGGCAAAGATTTTTGCAAAGCTTATGTCAACAGTATTTAGATTATGTAATGTTATTATTTAAATCTGCCGATTACATTCTTAGGGTGTGGTTGTAAAGAACCAAATGTGTTTTTAATTCAACTAACCTCACGTGACATTTATATGACGATTTATGGAAAGCTTAGTTATGTGGTATTGAAAATTCAAGGTATTATAGTTGCTAAATATCGAATTAAAAACCGGTGCAATATTATTTATTTCAATCAAATGTCTGAGTGCTTGCCAGTTTTTACGAGACATCAGGTTCTCGGCGTCCTGGACGTCCACTGTTGACAATCCGTCGGCAGTTTGCGTCAGAGCTGCGGGAAGTGGACCTGATTTGGGAGGATGCACGGGAACTGGCGGCCGTTCGCTTTGCTTGGAGGCAGTTTGTGGAAGCCATATGCTTCACTTGGTATACACTGTCATCCGGCGAAGGCGTTTCGGCTGGCTAGGCCATATACTACGTATGCCTCCCGAGAGCCTTAACCATGCTTGCCTATTTTAGAAGGCATCAGGTTCTCGGCGTCCTGGTCGTCCACTGTTGACTATTCGTCAGCAGTTTGCGTCAGAGCTGCGGGACGTGGACTTGACTTGGGAGGATGCACGGGAGCTGGCAGCCGATCGCTTGGCCTAGAGGCAGTTTGTGAATTCCATATGCTTCACATAGGGAGCGGATATGGTATGATGATGATATGCTTCACATAGGGAGCGAATATGGTATATGATAATGAATGTTGGAAATTTTCAATTTTAACTGTAGGAATTCATCTGAATTCATTAATAAAATACAAGAAAATCAAAAGTTTGTTTTCCAGAGATCATTTTGTCCAATTTATTAACTTTTAACTTGTGAAACAATTTCTCAAATACGAAATTTGTACAATAAACTTTACATCAAGAATTTTATCCAAACAGAAGATAGTCAAAACTTTCTCGGCTTCCAATGGCTCGTAGATCAAGACAAATTCTCTGTACAATTTGTTAAAATACCTACATTACATAATATAGTCATGGTGACGTCAAAGCAATAAACAAGCAAAATTATATCTATTTGAATTGAAAAATCAATACTTTATATTTGATTTCAATCTGAATTGAATATAAACTAACTAACTAACCATCACGCCATTTTCCCGAAGGGGTAGGCAGAGAGGAAAGAACGCCACACCACTCTGTCTTGGCACACTTCTCTCGCTTCCTCCACATTCATACATCTTCTCATGCACGCACGTCATTATTCCGACTTCTTACATGCCCACTTTCAAGCATTTGTTTTACTTGATCATGCCATGTCTTTCTCGGCCTTCCTCGACTTCTACATCCAGGCACCGTCGCATCATATATTTTTTAGCCCGTTCTTTCATCATCCATTCGCTCTACATGACCGAACCATTGTAAAAAACCTTTCTTAATTTTGTCGATAATGCTTATTTCAGCCTTGCATTCTGCCCTAATTTCAACCTTAGTGCACCTATCATACATAGTTTTACTACTACACGTTCGCCTGAGAGATCGCATTTCAACTGCATTCAATCTGATTTATATAGTGTTGAATTTATTAGGATTTTTAGTAATAATTTAATTGATTGCATATTGTTGATAGAATGTTGAGAAATGAAAGCCTTTTTTTTATTAAGGATCGTAAAAAAACAAAATGTGAAATCGTCAAAGAAATTAGATCGTCTACTATCTATCACGTATCGACATACTATGGCACATGTTCAATAATTGCATTTCGATATTAAAAGAGCTACGCTGTGTACGTTTATCCGTCTTTTCACAACTTCAAAGAGAACTCTGTATTTCTCTCGCATTTTAAATCTCAACTTTACAGAGGTGAACGCTGGAGTTGATAAAGTATCATTTTATAATTCCGACATCGCATCGTCTTTAAGCGATTTCCGTAGCGGAGGATAAATGCGGATACGATAATGCTTCGGGGCTCAAGTAAATCCTAAACGTACGTGGTAGATTCCCCTCTCTTCTCTAACCTTATATATGAAGAATACTGCGATATCTTAGATCCAGATATAGAATCGCTTCTTTTATTCCTGCAGGAATAAGCATTGATGATGATTTGTTCTCCTGGCAGCGTATCCTTTGATGCTACATGAGTTTCTTTTAAGAAAAGTTGTTTGTACATAATACTTCATCGGAGTTTCATAAGTTTCCCTTATTCGATATTATTTTGTCGATCTCATCTATTTCTGCGAAAATAAGTTTTCCTGTAAAAATAACTCGAATATTTATTATATTTTGCTATACTATGGCCTACTTTGAAAATCTTAAGAATACGTTCAGAGACTTTTAATAATCGATTTTGAAAAACCCTTCCATGCGTAACATACCTACACATTAAAAAACATAATAATATCTTGTTTTAAATGACGAAACATTGAATTGCTTTTAACAACAAATAATATTATCAAACTGTGATTCCTTTTTCCAGCTTCAAACAGCATAGTTCTCACAGCACGTTTCATAATAAATACTACTAGGTACAACCAATGATGCATAGAGTATTTCTACACCAAGTGTAGTGAATTTTAAAAATGAAGGAAAGATGATTCGTCCTATATTATTACTAAAAATAATTTTATTTTCAGTCATTTTAAAGCAATTAATTAGATACTAATGTAATTTACCATAATATTTACGCCAAACTGTCGAATTTTGAGAAGTTGCAAGCCAACCAGTTCTACTATGAAACTATAAATGATTTGTCAATACGCCATTGCAATACAAATTAAATTGAAACTAATTTTGAACTACGTGTACACTACGGAACTTAGATCAGTGGTAAGTAAAATGTACATTTTGAGATATCATGTCCCTTCTAGTACTTTAAGAATAATATATCTGTCTCTCACCGAATATGCTATAACTTTTTGGGCTTTTTCGAGTGATTCTAATATTAAGTTCGTTCTACTATACAAAATTCGATGGTTATAAATTATTAATTAAAAAACAAATTCATGAGACTTATCAACTTTCAGACTTATCAGAGACACGATGTTCCAATATCCTTATTATATAAGTCTGTAAATATTTTATCGGTTAAGGCATTATTATGGTCTAAGTTAATAATACAAACTGGTGCATGTTAACAATACACGATTTACAAGTGCGAAAGGATTAGTTCTCCCTAAATATAAAAACAAATATGTAAAAGAACACTAGAATACAGTATACCAAAATTTTTTAACATGCTACCAAAAAAGTATTTAAAAAAAACATTTTATTTTTACAAGTTTAAAAGAGACTTGAGTGCGGAGAACTGGTTGCTAGAGCGAGAGTTATTATATTGAGTTTTGAACGGTATTTTTATTTTATTTGTATTTTACAATTTTCTGCAAGAAGATGTGCTGTGTTTTTTTATTTTTTATTTTAAAATGTTATTTATGCACCTACTGACGAGTTGCAGTAGGCAACTCAGTACGATATATCGTATTTTTCTTTTATGTATATATTGATGTTTTAATAAAAAAAACAAAACATACGTTGATATCAAATGGATTTGAGAACAGCAGGATTGAAGATCACAAACATTAACGTATCCATTTGTCAACCGGGTAACTGTAACGAATTTTTGTTCTCACGAATACACAATTACGTACGTTAAATTTATCTTAATATACCCTGCGAGATGTGTTCAATAACCAATAAAAAGCAATAATTCTGTAGCAAAGAGCCAACATAGCACTGTATCAGCTAATTTTTTGCTGGATTTGCAGAAGTTTAGGTATCAAAGCGCCGACTTAAACAAAAAAGCTCTCGTTCGTCAACCCGATATTACATGATTGATTTAACCTCCAGGAGTTTGGCACTGTTTGTTCTTACAACTTCACAGAAGGCACAATAAACAGGACTTAGCTTTTTAATAGAAAATTTTTAAAAGACCTCTATCTGCCGGATTTCAAGCTTTTCCACCCAGTAAACGACCCGCAGGTTTTCTCCTAATAATGCAAAATTTTAAACATTGTTTCAAGATAATGGGGCGGTTTCGGGATAAAACCTTTGACCGAACAATCCGCTTGTTGATATCATAGATAATGTATTTGTAAAGCCAAGTTCCATGATTACATTTTATACTCATTATATAATATATATCTACTTGTTAACGTTTCGAAAGAGTCTTTGATTTTTAACATATCTTTTCAGTTTAATTTTAAATTAAGTGTTTTTTTTTATTATAAAAAATAAAAAAACCCAATATTTTTTTTTTTTGGGTACAACAAATTTTTGTTAAAAATTACATGAAAAAATACTGTAAAAAAAAAAAGGGCCTTTTAAAACTTTTGAAAAAATTTAGTGGGAATACAAAATTAAACAAAATTTTTCCCATTTAAAAAAAACCCAAACCGCTTTTTAAAATTTGAGGAAAAAAAATTTTAGAAAGGGTTTTTTTAGGGAACCCCCAATCAAAAATGCTTCTTAAAGAATTTCTTTTCTAAACAAATTAAATTAAAATAAAACAATTCTTAATCATAATTTTTTTGGGGATAATAAAAGTTGAACAAGTATTAAAAAAAACCCATTTTACAAAAAGATTTTTTTGCAAGGACCCCCGAAGTGGTCAATTGCACCCCTGGGGGTGTAAAGAGATCCTGCAGGGTAGTAGAACCCCTCACTGCACCCGGGGTGGAAAAAAATAGTTTTTAAGGGTGAAAAAAGGCATTCCCATTAAGAAACTTTGTTTGGGAGGCAAAAAAATAACGCAAAAAAAAAAACCCTTTTAAAAAAAATACTATCGTTCAGTCTAAAAGTTTCCCGTTACAGGGTGAAAGCGCTACTGGAAAAAATTAAATAAAAGTGGAATGAACCAAAAATTTTTTAAATTTAACAAAAATTTTTTTTTATAAAATTAATTTAAAAAATTTTGTTTTTTTTGGTTTTTTTGTATCTAGGGAAATTAAAACCAAATTTTATTTTTTAAAGGGTGATGGTGAGTGGTTGGGAAACCCAAAAACATGAGGCCCCGGATCCAATCCCGAGGGGAAAAAATTAAAAAATTTTTTTAAATTTTCCTTAAAAAAAAACCCCCTTGGACAGGCTCTAAAGCTTAAGACCGATAATCTTTTTTTCAAATAAAAATGATTCATTGTTTTAATAATAAAAAAAGTAACTGAATCAGCCCAGGGGAATTTCCCAAAGAAAATTTGGGTCTACAAAGAAATTTTAATCGTTCAAAATGTTTTAAAAATTTACTAAAAATAAAAAATTTTAAAAAATATAAAAGAAAAAACAAATTTTGGGAGAGAAAAAACTTCAGGCTTTTCTAGTAAGTAAAAAACCCTCGATAGACCCTTACCTACACCAATAAAGATTGATTGCCAAAAATGCTTAAAAAATCTTCAAAAATTTTTTAAAAAAAGGGGGGGGGGGGGAAAAAAAAAATTGTAAAAAAAACCCCCCCCGCCCCCCCCGGGGAAAAAATTTCCCTTTTTTTTCCCCCAAAAAAAAAAAATTTTTTTTTAAAAAAAAAAATTTTTTAAAAATTTTTTTTTGGGGTTTTTAAAAAAAGGGGGGGTTTTTTTAAAAAAACCCTTTTTAAAAAAAAAATTAAAAAAAAAAAAGGGGGAAAAACCCGGGTTTTCCTTTTTAAAAAAATTTTTTAAAAAAAATTTTTCCCCCCAAAAAAAGGGTTTGGGGAAAAAAGGGAAAAAAGCCCGGGGTTTTTTTCCCGGGTTTTTTAAAACCCCCTTTTTTTTAAAAAAAAAAAAAAAAAAAAAAAAAATTTTTTTTTTTTTTTTTTTTTTCATTTTTTTTTAAAGGGGGCCCCCCCTTTTAAAAAAAAAAAAAGGGGGGGGGAAATTTAAAAAGGAAAAAAAACCCCCTTTGGAAAAAATTCGGGAAAAAAAAATTTAAAAGGTTTTGGGGAAAGTTTTAAAAATTTGGGTTTTTGGGTTAAAAAATTTTTAAAAAAATGGAAAAAAATTAAAATTTTTTTTGGGTTTTTTAAAATTTTTTTTAAAAAATTTTTTTTACCCCCTTTTTCCCAAAAAAGGGGGGGTTTTTTTTTTTTTAAAAAAAAACCCCCCTTTTTTAAAACCCCAAAAAAACCCCCCGGGGCCAAAAACCCCCTTTTGGGGGGGTTTCCCCCCCCTTTTTTTGGGCCCCAAAAACCCCCCGGGAAAATTAAAAAAAGGGGGGGTTGGGCCCCCCCCCAAAAAAAAAAAAAAAAAAAATTTTTTCCCCGGGCCCAAAAAAAGCCGCCCCCCCTTTTAAAAAAGACCAAGGGGGGGTTTTTTTTAATTAGATTTTTTAAAAAAAAAATTTTTTTAAAATTTGGGTTTTTAAATATTAAAAAAAAAAAATTTTTTTTGGGGGGTTTTTTTTTAAAAACCCTTTTAAAAAAAAAAAGGGGAAAAAAAAAAAAATTTTTTTTTTTGGTTTAAAAAAAATTTTAAAAGGGAAAAAATTTTTTTTTTTTTTTTTGGGGGGCCCCAAAAAAAAAAAATTTTTTTAAAACAAAGAAAAAAAATTTTAAAAAAAATTTTTTTTTTGTTTTAAAAAAAATTTTTTGGGGGGGGAATTTAAAAATTTTTTTTTAAAAATTTTTTTTTTAAAAGGCCCCCAAATTTTAATTTTTAAAAAAAATTAAAAAACAAGGTTTTTTAAAAAAATTTTTGGGTTTTTAAAAAAAACCCGGAAAAATTTAAAAAAAAAAAAAAATTTTTTTTTTTAAAGTTTTTTTAAAAAAATTTTAAAAAAAAACCCAAAAAAAAATTTTTTAAATTTTTTTTTTTTTAAAAAATTTTTTTAAAAAAAAAAAAAAAATTTTTTTTTTAAAAAAAATTTTTAAAAAGAAGATTTTTTTTCCCCCCAAAAAAAAAAAAAAAAAACCTTTTTAAAAGCCCTTTTTTAAATTCCGGTTTTTAAAAAAAAAAGGTTTTTTCCCCCGTAAAAATTTTTAAAAAAAGAAAAAAAAGGGGGCAAAAATTTTTTTTTCCCCCCCTTTTTAAAAAATTTTAAAATTTTTTTTAAAAAAAAAAAAATTTTTTTTAAAAAAAGGGGGGGGGGGGGGGGGGGGGGGGGGGGGGGGGGGGGGGGGGGGGGGGGGGGGGGGGGGGGGGGGTTTAAATTTTTTTTTTTTAAAAAAAAAAAATTTTTTAAAATTTTTTTTTTGGGTTTTTTCCCTTTTTTTTTTCCCCTTTTTAAAAAAATTTTTTAAAAAAAAATTTCCGGAAAAAAAAAAATTTTTTTTTTTCCCCTTTTTCCCCCCCAAAAAAAAAAAAAAATTTTGGGTTTTTTTTTTTTTTTTTAAAAAAAAAATTTTTTTTTTTTTTATTTGGGGGCCCCCCAAAAAAGGGGTGGGAAAAAAAAATTTTTTTTATTTTCCCAAAAAAAAAACCCCCCCCCCAAAAAAAAAAAAAATTTTTTTTAAAACCCCCTTTTTTTTCCCCTTTTGGAAAAAAAATTTAAAAAAAAAAAAATTTTTTGGGAAAAAGGAATTTTAAAACCCCCAAAACCCCCAAAAGGGAAAAAAAAATTTTCCCCCCCTTAAATTTTTTGTTGGGGGTTTTTTTTTTTAAAAACCCAAAAAAAAAAAAAATTTTTTTTTTTTTGGGTTTTGGGGGTTTAAAAAAAAATTTAAAAATTTTTTTTAAAAAAAAAAAAAAAAAAACACCTTTTTATTTAAAAAATTTTTTTTTTAAAAAAAAAAAAAATTTTTTTAAAAAAAAAATTTTTTTTTAAAAAAATTTTTTAAATTTTAAAAAAAAAAACTTTTAAAAATTTTAAAAAAAAATTTTTTTTTTAAAAAAATTTTTTTTTAAAAAAAAAAAAAAATTTTTTTCCCCCCGGGTTTTTTAATTTTTTAAAAAAAAAAAATTAATTTTTTTTTTTTTTCGGGGGGGAAAAAAAAAAAAACCCCGGGGGTTTAAAATCCGGAAAAAGGCCCCCGGGAAAAAATTTTTTTAAAAAAAAAAATTTTTTTTTTAAAAAAATTTTTTTTTTTTTAAATTTTTCCAATTTCCCCAAAAAAAATTTAAAATTTTTTGGTTTTAAAAAAACCCAAAAAAAAAAATAAAATTTAAAAATTTTTTAAAAAAATTTTAAAAATTTTTCCCCCCAATTTTTCCCCCCCCCCCCCCCAAAAAAAAATTTTTTAAAAAATTTTTGGTTAAAAAAAAAAAAACCAAAAATTTTTTTTAAATTTTTTTTTTAAAAAAAAAAAAAAAAAAAAAAAGGGTTTTTTAAAAAAAATTTTTTTTTTTAAAAAAAATTTTTTTTTTTTTTTTTTTTTTTTTAAAAAAAAATTTTTTTTTTTAAAAAAAATTTTCCAAAAAAAAAAAAAAAAAAAAAAAAAAAAAAAAAAAAAAAATTTTTAAAAAAATTTAAAAAAAATTTTTTTTTTCCCCAAATTTTTTTTTTTTTTAAAAAAAAAAAAAAAAAAAAAAATTTTTTTTTTTTTTTAAAAAAAAAATTAAAAAAAAATTAAAGGGGTTTTTTTTTAAATTTTTCCCCCCCCTTTTAAAAAAAAAAAATTTAAAAAAAATTTAAGGAAATTTTTTAAAAAATTTAAAAAAAAAATTTTTTTTTTTTTTTTTTTTTTTTGGGGGGAAAATTTTTTCCCCCCCCCCAATAATTTTTTAAAAAAATTTTTTTTTTTTTTTTTTTCCAAAAATTTTTTTTTTTTTTAAATTTTTTAAAAAAAATTTTTTTAAAAATAAAAAATTTTTTAAAAAAAAAACTTTTAAAAAATTTTTAAAAAATTTTTCCCCCCCAAAAAAAAAAAAAAAATTTTTCCCAAACCCCAAAAAAATTTTTTTTTAAAAATTTTAAAAAAAGGGGGTTTTTTTAAAAATTTTTTAAAAAACCCCCAAAAAAAAAAATTTTTTTTTTTTTAAAAAAATTTTCCCCGGGGGAAAAAAAAAAAATGGGGAAAAAAAAAAACCCCCCAAAACGAAATTTTAAAAAAAAAATTTTTTTCCCCCCCCCCCCTTTTTTTTTTTTTTGGAAAACCCCCCCGGCCCCCAAATTTTTTTAAAAAAATTTTTTTTTAAAAAATTTTTTTTTTAAAAAAAAAAACCCCCTTAAAAAAATTTTTTTTTTTTTTGGGAAAAAAAATTTTTTTAAAGGGGGAAAAAATTTTTCCGGAAATAATTGGGAAAGGGTTTTTTTTTTTAAAAAAATTTTTTTTTTTTCCCCAAAAAAAAAAGTTATTTTGTAAAAATAACGCGAATATTTATTATATTTGCTATACTATGGCCTACTTTGAAAATCTTAAGAATACGTTCAGAGACTTCTAATAATCGATTTTGGAAAAACCCTTCCATGCGTAACACACCTACACATTAAAAAACATACTAATATCTTTTTTAAATGACGAAAAATTGAATTGCCCTTAACCACAAATAACATATTAAACTGTGATTCCTTTTTCCAGCTTCGAAGAGCATAGTTCTCTCAGCATGTTTCATAAAAAATACTACTGCAAACCAATGGTGCATAGAGCACTGCATTGGTACACCAAGTTTAGTGAATTTGTAAAATGAAGGACAGATTATCAGTCCTAAAAGTAATATTATTTCAGCCATTTTAAAGCAATTAATTAGATACTAATGTAATTTACCATAATATTTACGCCAAACTGTCGAATTTTGAGAAGTTGCAAGCCAACCAGTTCTACTATGAACTATAAATGATTTGTCAATGCGCCATTGCAATACAAATTAATTGAAACTAATTTTGAACTACCTGTACATTACGGAACTTAGATCAGTAGTAGGTAAAATGTACATATTGAAATATCATTTCCCTTCTAGTACTTTATGAATAATATATCTGTCTTTGACCGAATATGCTATAACTTCATGGGCTTTTTCGAGTGATTCTAATATTAAGTTCGTTCTACTATACAAAATTCGATGGTGATAAATTATTAATTAAAAAACAACTTTATTATGAGAGACACGATGTTCCAATATTCTTATTTTATAAGTCTGTAAACATTTTATCTGTTAAGGCATTACTATGGTCTAAGTTAATATCTCAGTACGCGTCTCTCTCTGAGTATAAATACAAACTGGTGCATGTTTACAATACACGATTTACAAGTGCGAAAGGATTAGTTCTCCCTAAATATAAAAACAAATATGGTAAAAGAACACTAGAATACAGTTTACCAAAAATTTGTAACATGCTACCAAAAAGTATTAAAAAATCATTAATTTTACATGTTTAAAAGAGAGACGAGGGCAAAGAACTTGGTTGCTAGAACGAGAGTTATTATTTGGAGTTTTGAACTTTATTTTTATTTATATGTATTTTACAATTTTCTGCAAGAAGATGTGCTGTGTATTTTTATTTTTATATATAAAAAATGTATTTATGCACCGCACCTACTGACGAGTTGCAGTAGGCAACTTAGTACGATATATCGTATTTTTCTATTTCGAATATATTGATGTTTTAATAAAAAAAAAAAAACATACGTTGATATCAAATGGATTTGAGAACAGCAGGATTGAAGATCACAAACATTAACGTATCCATTTGTCAACCGGGTAACTGTAACGAGTTTTTGTTCTCATGAATACATAATTACGTACGTTAAATTTATCTTAATATACCCGCGAGATGTTCCAATAACCAAGTAACAAAGCAATAATTCTGTAGCAAAGAGCCAACAAGCACTGTATCAAGTTTTTGCGGATGCAGAAGTTTGGTTCAAAGCGCCGTTAAACAAAAAGCTCTCGTTCGTCAACCCGAGTTTACATTTGATTAAGCTCAGGAGGTTTGCACTGTTTGTTTAACGTCTACAGAGCACAATAAACCAGACTTTGCTTTTAATATAAAGTTTTAATGACCTCATCTGCCGGATTTCAAGCTTTCCACCCGAGGTAACGACCCGCAGGTTTTCTCTATTAATGCAAATTTTTTAAACATTGTTTCATGATAACGTTTCGGGAGGTAAGCCTTTGACCGACAATCCGCTTGTGATATCATGAGATTATGTATTTGTTAGCCCCTAGTGTCCATAGACATTTATACTAATATGATATTCTACTGTTAACGTTTCAAAGTCTTTGATTTTTAACATATCTTTTCATGTATAACTTAAATTAAGTGTTTGTTTTATATAACACATACTAGAACAATATTTATTAGTTATGTACAACAAATTTTTGTTATAAATACATGAAAAAATACTGTAAAAATCAAAGGCTTTTAAACATTGACTAATTTAGTAGGAATAGCGAATTCAACAAAATTATTCAGTTATAAAAAAACGACCGTCAATTTAAATTGAGGAAAATGAATTAGCTTAACGGTTTTTTAGGGAACCCACCAATCAAAATAATGCTTCTTAAAGTAATTTCTTTTCTAAACAAATTACAATTTATAATACACATTTCTTTAATCATACGTATTTGGTATAATATAAGTATGTACTTAGTATTAAAAGACCCATATTACTTTATTGACATTTTGCAAGGACTGCCGAAGTGGGTCAGATTGCACCCCTGGGGGTGTAAAGAGATCCTGCAGGGTAGTAGCAGCCTCACTAGCACCAGGGGTGGAATTAAATAGCTTTAAGGGTGATAAAGGCATTGCCATTAAGTACTTTGAGTGGAGGCAAAAAAATAACGCAAAAAGCAAAATCCTTAGAAACATACTATCGTGTCAGTCTGAAGATGCCCGTTACAGGGTGAAAGCGCTAACTGGTCAAAATAAATAAAAGTGGAAGTGTACCAAGTATTTTTTATTTAACTTTAATTAGTTATATATATTATAATTTAATCAAAATATTGTTTTTTTTGGTTTGTTTGTATCTATGTATGTACCTACTTATTTGCTTCACGGTGTAGTAGTGAGTGCGTTAGGATACCAAACATGAGGTCGCGGATCCAATTCCCGACGGGATCAATATGAAACATTTATTTAAATGTGTTTTCCATTAAGAATAATATCAAAGGACCCTTGGACAGGCTCTGAAGCGTAAGACTGATAATCTTGCTTTCATATAAAAATGATTCATTGTATTAATAATAATAATAGTATCTGACATCAGCCCAGCATGGGTATAATCCAGTAATTTGTCTACAAGTATTTTTATACGTTCAAAATGTTGTTAAAAGATTTACTGAAAATATAAAATGTTAAAATATAAAAGCAAAACAAATATTGGAGAGACATCTTCAGGCGTCTAGTAAGTAATAAAGCTCGATAGAGCCTTACCTACACCAATAAAGATTGATTGCCAAAAATGCTTAACAATCTTCAAAATTTTGTCATAGATGATGGGCGGAATGGGAAATGTTGTAGTACATCAAGTAGCCACTTAACCCAGCCAATGACAGGTCATAAGCCCTGTAAGCGCCTAGATAACCCACATTCGTTTCCAGAGTTTCTCGGTCTCTGTTAAAATATCAATAATATCTACATTCATTTAATTTTTGTTAGGGCATCATTAATAAAGAGTGTTGGGGTACAAGCTAAATAGTTCTTCTTTTCATGAATACTTAGAAATATTAACTATGCACAAAGTCTCGGAGTATGCAAAAGCGGTGTCTTGGGTGACACATTATGTTACCACTAACTTAGTGCAATACATAATATATATACCGTCGTCGGTGATACAACTGGGATTCCCGGAAAAGTAGAAATATAGCTTTCCGGGTTCTTTGTATCACGGAAGCTGTTTTATCACACCGAGATTAAATAAATTTATATAAAAATACACAAACATTTATCTGAGAATTTTTTTTTTTTTCATTTTAGCGTTGTAGAGAGACTGCTTATCACCATTTTTAAAACTTGTTAAGGTGGATCCACACGCTTGGTAATCCTCGACAAGCTCAAACGTGTGTTTCGTAGGCTCGCAAGGGTTTGTGAACGCTTACCAAAAATAAAATAAGCATTTGGACCAACGATTCGTGCGAATGTGTAGATGTAAATAATTTGTTGGTTAAATTTGTTGTATTCCCCAAACGGTTTGGTACGCAGTGTGGATCCACTATTATAATATTATGTGTGAACATAATATTATAATATTGTCAAATTAACGTTCTTTTTTTTTCTATCCTTTTTGTCATTGAATAAAATTGAGTGATGTTATTTAGTTACCTTTTTTTAAAAACATAAAAAAACGCCGTGTTTGTTTTCAAAATCTCATCATCATACCATATCCGCTCCCTATGTGGAGCATATGGAATCCACAAACTGCCTCCAGGCCAAGCGATCAGTCGCCAGCTCCCGTGTATCCTCCCAAGTCGTGTCCACGTCCCGCAGCTCTGACGCAAACTGCCGACGAATTGTCAACAGTGGACGACCAGGACGCCGAGAACCTGATGCCTTGTAAAATAGGCAAGCATGGTTAAGGCTCTCGGGAGGCATACGTAGTATATGGCCTAGCCAGCCGAAACGCCTTCGCCGGATGAAAGTATGTACCAAGGGTTGCTGTGTCCGTTGCCTCACCTCTGTGTTCCTTACAAAGTCAAACCACCGCACACCTAAAATTGTTCTAAGATACCTATTCTCAAAACTCAGAAGTCTGCTATCTTGGGCCCTGGTTAGGTGCCACGATTCGCAGCCATAGAGGAGAACAGGTGTGATGCAGGAGTTATAAAGGCGGCATTTTCTTTTAACCGAGTAAACATCGATATCTTATTTCGATATCTAAAAAATATTAATGAAATATGAGTTATTTGATTATAATTCAATCTTTCTCTTGATGGCAGTTGACACCAGTTCGCAGTGGCCTCACTTCTGCATTTATTATGAACATAAACGCAAATACAATATAAAAAAGTATTCTTTTGTTGACTCTATAATGTCCTTCAATATAATTTGTATGGGTTCAGGTTTTGAATTTTTTTTTTCTCTAAATGTGTCCCAAAGGACGTTTCAAATTAATATGTAACGCCACGAGGGTGTCATTGTATCAGTTTCTGATTGAAAATTCATGTCATACGTGAAATTCGTGACCGGATATTTTATAAAGGTTATCAGCCAGCCGAGGAAATTGTAAACCAAAATAATTTTATTACATTATTTATTTAACTAGTTAATATTTTAATACACGGATACATTTTTAACAAAATTAATATACAGTAATGAGGGAATCCACTGTTTTCTAAAGTAATTTTTTTCTATAAACTTACTATTTAACTAAACAAAAAAAATATATTTATTATTTTTTTACAAGTTATTGATGAAGATACGATTTTTTAAAGTTGCACATTTCAAATACCGCGCTAAATACCAACTATGTACTAACTGCGTCATTTTTGCAGGAGTGACGTCATAAAACGGGTTGTTTAAGGCCATGGTATTTCTCCAGCCAGTAACAAAACTGTCAAAAATCTATGCAAACTGACGCGGGAAGCACAGATAAAATATACCGTCGACTCAACTGTCATATACTGTTAACAGCTGTTGTAGGTAGACTGAACGGCGGCCATCTTTTTTGCAATAGAAGCTTGTATATTATAGATTGTATACCATATTAAAATGCCATGGTACGCGGCTACGGGGGTTTAAAAACGGAAACCGGAAACTACACTTAGATACAAGGAGTGACGTCATTGTTTAAGATTTTGAAATGAATGCTATTTTCAACATTTTTTATTAATTTTGCGTGCGTTTTTGGGATATTTCATCCCACTTCAAAATTTTTAAATATTCGCGTCTACACGAAAGCATTTTTAAAATTCAATTCCGGGTAGCAGTGGATTTCCTCATTATCACTTACTAAACATCAAGCCATTTCTCCAAGAAGTACCTAGACAGATAATATGAAACTCTAAATACAAAAAATATTTGTGTTTTCTAACTGATAATTTTGACTTTCAACTTTCTTGTTAATTTGCGATGGCGTAGATGCCTATTGATGACGTAGTGGGTAACTAGACACCTCAGACACGGTACTATTTTTCAATTATAGAATGTCACTTCTCTGAAATTCTTGTTTGACATTTTTTTTTTAGTATGTCCAAATACTTGTAGACAAAAACTGGATTTCACCCATTACGGGCTAATGATTACAATTTGACATCTCAACAGAGACAAGAAGTTTGGAAGGGAATATGGATATAATCAAGTGGCCACTTAACCCAGCCAATGACAGGCCATAAGCCTTGTAAACGCCTAGATATCCATATTCCCTTCCAAACTTCTTGTCTCTGTTGAGATGTCAATTTGTAATATTTTTTAAAATCAGCCAACTTTCGATTTTTTTTTGATTTTGTGAAAATACGTGGGAAAATTACTATTCATATATGAAATAAAGAATAATATTTTTCAGCGTGGAACGAAAAAATTGGTTGGGTACTAATAACACAAGTTTCTTATTCACTAACAATTTTTCTAAGAAATTTAAAAAAGTATTTTATTTAACCTTAAAAAGAATTTTCCTTTTGTGAAACTCAAATATTGTTATATTTCAGATAAAAAACATAGCACAAGCAGTAAGCTAAACATTTCCAAGTGCGTTAGCCTTGGATGGTTTTATGTGAAAATTTTACAATGGGAACAAAAAGCTCCCGTGAATGTGTCCCCGCGGCGCTGTGTCACGACTGGAATACAGAAATATAATATTCAAAGGGAAAAATGAGGGATTATGTTAGAATTCTGCGACTTCAAAGTGGCATACGAATCTCCAAAATAACGCAAATCGTTAGGCGACCATTAATGATATCGACGGATGACACTAAGATGCAGGCAGAAATAATTATTACAACAGAAACATGTTCTGGGATGATCAGTATTTTGTGTGCTTAAAAAAAGTTGTAAATATTTTTTACTTTTTCGTATTATACTAGTAAATAAGTAAGGATAGTTATTTTTGGCTTTTAAGTATAGAATATCATTTATTTATTTCATCATCATACTCATTGATTCATTACCGCATAAGGATTCCACAAAATTTTCCCTCTAGCTAAGCGGTCGTCCATCGCTGCGAAATTAACGGAGTAAATACCTTAAAATGCTATTTTATTATTAATTGTTAGATTCAATTTATATAAACAAATAAACAAACGAATTCCCGTGCGTCTTAAAGTATAATGGTATATTTTTTGAATTAAAAAAAAAATAAATTTTAAGAAATAATTTTACAGTAGTCCTCATAAAACTAACAAAAATTTTGTCATAAGGTTCTACAGTACGAGTATATAAAAATAAAACAAAAACTAAACAAAAAGAAAAACAATAAAAACAAAAAGTTAACAAATTAGAATTTTAAAAAAATATATATATACATATTTTTTATAATATACACATACACACATATTACATATATATGCACGTGCATACATACACAAACATTCTAACATTCTTTTTTCTTTTTTTTATAGATATTTAACAATTAAGCACAAATCAATAATTAATCAGCCTGAATTTATGAAAACCTCTCCTCTGTCAGCCATTCCTTAAAAATTTTAACCTTATCTTTAATTTTGACACAATCCAAGAAATTCTTAGGTAGCATATTAAAAATACAAGGCACTGCATGATGAAGGGTCCGTTTTCCATATTTGTTATTGTGTTCTTGTGGAACCACGAGCTCCCCCCCTCCCTTTCATCATCAGTCTTGTTCCACATTTGTTTTTTATTTTAGAATATTTGAGTCCGTAAGATTACTCATTATAATTTTGTACCAAAATATTGCTTTGACCGGTAATAGATTAAGAGTTTTGAAATATAATGGATAATTTCACTATAACAAAAAAAATTGTCAAAACTGAAGTATACCTACACATGAGTATGAGTAAGTAATTTCTGATGCACACCCAGCCACGGGAAGGGTTATTGGAAGTCAGTGAACAAGGACGTTGCAGGATTAAAAAATACTGTAGATAAATACTTTAGAATATACGCCGGAACTGTGACTATATGTCGCATTATATCTAGCATAGCGCCCTGAAAACTACTACAGTAAAAATGTTTCTACTCTTTCTAAAAGCGAGTTTGCTGGGTGCGGAAAGGTCAAAAGCTCAAATTATTTACTCCGCCAAAATTTGGCACCCCAGAAATCTCCAAGGCATTTTTACATTTCTCCGATCCGCATACAAAAATCTGCGGTTTTAACTTGTTTGTGTAGTCGCGTCACAATGACGCGCATTGTCTGAATCCACCAGGCAGATTTGAGAGTAGATATCCTTGTATTTTTACAATAGATTGGTGACACAGCTCTGGTATTAAAATTAAAATGCCACGATACGATGTAGATATATCAGGATTTTTATCTGTCAAATGACAGTAAAATTACACAGAGATATAATGCGAAATGGGTTATTTGGCTATAATAGCTATAAATTTATTAATTTATTTACAGCCTGAACCAATGTACACAATTTACAAATTGGTATTTTGAACATTTAATGCACCAAAAGCGAGTGCTTTGAAAAAGTTTAGCTTGACAAGGCTGACGAAAAAAAATAAGAAAATTAAGAAATTAGAAGAAATAAAACTAGAATAAATCTGAGAGTTTTACGTAGGCGTACATAATATAAAAATGTAATTAACTTCATCAACATTTAGATTAATTTAAAATTGGCTGAAAATAATTTTTGATAAAACAGTTATAATTTATTTATTTTTATTAACATGTTTAAACAAGTTTTCTATGAGTACCTAATTTAAAACAAAGTGTGTGTATTTATTTAGAAAAATGTAACAAAAAAAAAAAAAATTTGCGGGGGTTGGAAATCACATGTATGAATCCTCACTCATCCTTATACAATCCCATAAATATTACTCTCAATATTCCTTCTAGCATTGTATTCTTTGTCTAACATATGCTTATATGGCGAAATAGCAGTACCATTCAGCGGTATTTATGCTACAGAAAAAGTGTTTCAGCATGTATATTAACTTTTTTCCAACTGGAGAAAATTTCAAGATTTCCACACATCTTAATACAATCTAACTGGTCCCAATACTATATACAATCGTCCAGTCCAGAAGAATACACGTTCGTGTAATATACTTATATATCTAACAGTTTTATCTAATGAGCTTTCCCTTTCCTTAAGGTTTTTATTCTTTATCTGGACTGTTGTGTTCGATTCGCTCTTCTTGATTAAAAATGTCTCCCTGATTCTGAACACGTGATGTTATATGCGCCATAAATATCATCGCATTCAACGTCTTTATAATATTATTATCAAAAAAATGAAAAAAGTATTTGTCCGCCTCGTAGCATAGTGGTAGCGCATTTGGCTACCGTGCGTGGGGTTGTGTGTTTGATTTCCGTAGGGGGTCAACTTGAAATATTAATATATCATCTGTGATCCCTTGGACTGGTACTAAAGCGTATGACTGATCCTCTAACCTTCGTGTAATAAAATGATCATCACACATTGCACTTGGTGTACCAATGCAGTGCCTTATGCACCATTGGGTACAAACAAGGGAAAGTAGTAGTAGTAATGAAAAAGCACCTACTTTAATCTGGTAGACTACCTATATTTTAAATTAAAAGGTGGATAAAGCTTTGTATTTTGAACCCATCGTCAGAACTACGGGACGTTTGCTTAGCTAGAAGAGAGTTTGTGATACGCGTATGCTCCATATGGGTATATTTTAACTTATAGAAACTGGAATGTAATTTTTAAAGAAAATATTTTTATTCTGTGAATAATTTTATTTGTAGCATCTTCTTTCGCCGCGTTCGCTTCTATGTGAAGCATGTGGAGATAACAAGATTCCTACATAAGCCCCCGACTCCAACCAACATTTTCGCCTTGCATCGCGTCAGTTCAGCATCCCTCAGCTCCACCGAGTGCATCTTAAAGATTGTCATCGATCGTATACCAGGAAGAAGAGGCAGCTATCTAGTTTATTACTTTGTACTCGTACATAAAGGCAATCTTATGTTACTATCACATAATACATGCATATTATACCCCACTTTGCATATTTCATTAAGACGTGTATTACCCTTGATAAACATTAATAATAAAAAAAAAATATATATATTTAATTCGTTCGAATTTTTTGATAATAATTGAAAAACGAGTATCGTTATAAATGCTCCCTTAATTCGCAGGGGAATTGTAAGCAAAAATATAAATTGATTTCTTTAGATTATACTCACTAACATAATACTGAAGATCGCCATTTTAATTACCCGAAAACGGAAAACATTTATTTCAAATATTAATTTCAATTCCCGGCTGAAAATGATTGATAAAATTTTCACGATAATAATTTACTTATATCAATTTTATTTTTAACGGAATCGAAAATGAAATTCTGTATTAGAATATTAAATTAAAATTAAGTGAAGAGATATTTTTAATATCCGGGCTCTATCAACTTCACTTGGTTGCTTTAAATTATTCTATTTTTGTTGAAATATTTCAAAACGAAAGGTTTTCGTTTTAAAATAATAATTTTGGCACTTACAATATTTTAAATCCAGCTGGTGGCAAAAGTAAAAAAAATCCATTGAATACCCATAATTTTAAAATTATATTATAAAAGGGCTGAGCAAAAGGACTTGAACGCTATAATAATAACATACAATGTCCGTCTCGTAGCATAGTGGTAGCGTATTTGGCTACCGTGCATGAGGTCGCGGGTTCTATTCCTGTAATTTTCAACATGAGATATTTATTTACATGTGATTTTCATACTAACATTTCATATCAGCGTAAGACTGATCATCTTACTTTCATGTAATAAAATGATAAATATACACTGCACTAACTTTGTGTATCGATGCAGTGTCCACAATGCACCAAATTGGTGCGGATAAGGGAAAGTAGTAGTACACAAAAAAAATAATCTATGATTCTAACGAAATTTTTTTACAAAATCATTCCGGAATTGAGTGATTTCGAAAAAGAAAATGAAATGTTTCATGAAATGTTTAAAATTGTTTGCAGTTTAAAAGAAATTATTAAAAATGTTGACTCATGTAACGCCTCTGGTACAAATATTTTCCATATTTGATTGTATTGCGCATAACACGATTTTCACAATTTTGAGTTACTCAGGCTAGGTTGTTTGCTCATTAGTAAGAGCTTAAAATCTGTCGTAAAAGCAAAAAAAATGGACTTCTTAGATGGAGAAAACAACAAATTTTCAAAACATTTACTATTAAATAAATTAGATCACATATATACAACTAGATTCACATCCATGGAGGGGTTAATTGTGCCCGAAACTTAAAATTACGGGCAGAGAACTTTAGAATATTTCATTCCAAAAAAAATTATAATATATTGCCCTATGAATTTAAATCGTGTAACAATGCTAATAAATTTATTTTTATTTAAAGGAATCGGTTGGAAGATAGAACTTCTTTATATTGATGCACCACAACTTATTATATATTGATTCACCATATGCATTTTTCGTATCTCTATTCCTTTTTGTATACTTTTAAACTTTTTATTATTTTGTTGTATTTCTATGATAAATTTACATATTTGCTATTGGCTCCCGATGACAAACGGCAAAATTGCGGTTTATCGGGACGGCATTATTTTTGTTTTCAAATGTTGTTTTATTTTCTCAATAAAGAACTTTCTCAAAAAAAAAAAAAAAATCACCTCTGGTTTTAACGTTTACCAACGATCAAACAACCTACCCAAAGCCTTTAACTTTTGATATATTTTCGTAAATCCTTCGCATCTCTTCATACCAAGTTTTGTTGTCTGTATATCTTAAACGTTTAGTTAAGGAGATAATATCCCAAGTAATAATTGGATTATCAGTCGTTTACATTAACTAAGATATAAATTTAAGATGGCTTCCTAAATTCCTTCCCAAAGTTTTGATTGCTACCAACTCGTACGTATGTATACATACCTATATAAACGATACATATGCATGTACATTGAATATTATGTTTTATTATTAAGATACATCGCTATTTTGCTTGTAATCTAAGTTACGTGAACT
Organism: Micrasema minimum; assembly: GCA_022494985.1. Classification (NCBI taxonomy): domain Eukaryota; kingdom Metazoa; phylum Arthropoda; class Insecta; order Trichoptera; family Brachycentridae; genus Micrasema; species Micrasema minimum. The sequence goes on along the minus strand of JAGVSP010003510.1, from coordinate 44,960 downwards.
CATTAGGAGAGATGTAGAAATGTTGTGCAAGATACACATTTCTTGTTACATTAGGTATAATCTATAACAAACAAGAAACAGCTTCAGCAAAATAACAACAAAAGCTACTGAAATATAATTTCGAATATACTCTTGCGTAATAACGTTATTAATTCATATGTGATGTGATTGATGTTATTTTTATTCTACCATAATTTATTTAATAAACTAAAGCTTTTCGACCTCGCCTAGTAGACGAAAATTTATTCAGTACTAATAATAATCGCATAACTTCTAAAGCACGATTTCACGAAGCTGCTTCTGCTGTTAAGAAAAAGTTCTAATGATGAGAAATATTTAAATATATATATTATACAAATCTTTTAGACTATGGCTAAAATGATTAATATAGAAAATAAGGATTTGCGTGTTTGGCATTCCAGTTGTCTCATTGCCATTGTGTATCTCCTTGCGTAAAATGCGAAGTTTACTTTTTTATTTACGTAATACCATGTTTTTAAATTAGCACATAAAGAATATTTACTGCATTTAGGCAGACTGCTTGTAAGCAACTCCAATTTGATTTCTTTAATTAATTGGTTTAAAAAAGCGAGATATTCTAATATTTTTGTTAGTTTACTTCTAACGTGTATGATTTAAAATTTATTCGTGGTATTATTTAATAATACTAACAGTTTCCCTCAGCAGGATAATAGGGCACTGCATTGGTGCAACAAATAACGCAGCGTATCTTGATCATTTTATTACTCGAAGGTAGGATTGTTTTTTGAGCTGGAGTGGGATTCAAACCTAGAGATTCTAATTCTGAGTCTTCGAATCTACCACTAGACCACAACCCGGTTTTATGTCCCCCTGGTAGAATGCTTTGAACTCATGTTTTTTTTTTGTTGTGTTTTTGTTACTTTTATATTTGAACGTGGTTTACACAAGCGTAAAGCAATGAATTTTACATATAATTTACTTAATAACCTTTCAATTCAATTTATCGTACGCGAAAATCTGGTGTTTTCTTATTTCTATAAACTTAACTGAAAAAATCATAAGTAATAACAAGGTACCAAATAAGCAAAAGTTTAGAAGAAAAATAGTCGCTTTTATCCCGAATCATTGACAGTATTTCAATGGTTTTATAACACTGTCTAACTCGCCATAGGAATAAATACCTAAAAATGTTTATCTCTATTTCATATAAACTGTACTGTGAATTGTTTTGTGGTTATAAATACAATGTAATTAAGAATGTTCTGTATCTAAAATCATCTGACAAATTAATATGGCAACATGTCATATCATGAGTCACTAAGTATAGTAGGTTCAGTTTAGTATTCATGGTGCAAAATATATATTATTAAAGTATGGGCAAAAACCAAGATTTATTAAATTGTGATCAATAAATTAAACCGTTTTATATTGAAAATGTTAATTTAAAATAAAGTGAATCCCTAAGTGAAATGTTTGTAGCCGAAGGTAAATTATAATTTAATTAAATATATTAACTCAATTTCGCAGTTTCGTTCGGGGTGAGAGGCTAATAATAACGTTGAAATCTACCTTTAGCTAAATTGCACTTCTACTTTCCGACTCAGCGAATTCTCAAATAAATTCCGAGACAGTTAATTTCGAATGAAAATGCGAATTTTCTTAATAATGAAATGTGCTTTGATGAAACAAATCTTATTTAGCATTCAAATGAACGAGGTTTACTTGTTTAGAGAGCGGCTGCGGACTCTTTGTCTCGCTTTGTTTGAAGGCAACATTTTGTAAGTATTTCTAAAGGGAAGGTTTTTGATGTTTCATCCCTAGAATCCCTTCCCAAGGGAAGAATATCCTCTGCGGCTCCCGAGACGTTGAAGCTCGCATCAAGTTCCTCTAGTAACCAAATCGAGTCTATAGAAACGGTTGCCTTCGACAGTAAAAAAGCATTTTATTTTCCCCGGCGATGGTTATGGGTCGACAATAAAAGTGATTGGTGGCTTTATTGCCAGGCAGTAAAGAGATAGTTTAATTAAGCGGCCATGTTTTATATCACAACTTTGCGTCGAGTTAATTGGCGGGTCTCGGACTTGAGATTAGATTCAAAAGCTGAGACTGAAAATAAGCCCTGGCAGATAGCGTGGCAATGCTCTTCCATTTGCTCAACTTTGAACTGTGTTTGGATATTGTATCACATACTAACCCGCCATGCTGTTGGCTGAACATAGACACTGTAAACTGTAGTAAAAGTTGTTTCCTCGCTGAGTAAGTTAACTTGTGAAATTATTATCATACAGGATTGCGGGCGGTTAGCAACTGGATAGACAATATCACACTTCTCACTTTACTTCAAGTGGAATAACATGAATAATAAACTTTAAGTGTAAGATGACATATTACATTCTACATATTTTGAAATTTTCCCATTGTTAAGAGCGATTAATTCCTTTTCGCTTTGCTATAAACGGAAGCTGAGTAACGCTTATTTATTTTAATGAAAACAACTTCTTCTCGTCTCTTTGCACTAATATTCAGCAGCCTATTTCCGCAACATTTTCACTCACGACTCAAAACACCACGTACAATACAACATAAACACAACATAAACAGTTCAAATACTTTGTTTCCTCACTCTTGATGACTTTCAGATCTAATTTATTTTGTACATTGTGTTTGCACTTTAATTGGTGCTATTTATATAAAATTGCCTTGAAGTATGGAAGATCAATGTGTTATACCTACATAAGCTGCTGTGTGCGTAACAATAAAATATAGAATAAAAAAATAACATTCCTATCGATGACCGTTCTTCAAAAGCTCGTTAAAAGTTCACAGTGGCGGTGCGCGGCGTTTCTATTTTATTTTATAAATTTAAAAGCCAGAATAGAGACGCATTGAACAAATCGAAAAAACTCACCAAAACACGATCAAAACCATGTTTCTATTTCTCAATTTTTGGTCAGATTTTTTCCATATAAAACCCTAAGCGGCTTGTGTGCTTAAAAAAAGAAATCATATCATGGCGAAGGGCTTCGAACCAGGGATCTCTAGACGCAAAGCCCACGACACTACGAAATCTATGACGCAGAAGATCAGAAGACGATTCTATAAATCGACGATATCCCGTATACTTAAAAATGTATCAATATTTTCCCCTTACTAAAATGCGCCCAATAATCATCCATCAATTTAACATACACTTTTTTCAAAGTATAAATTTCTCCTTCCCGAAGATTTTTCGCTAATAATCCGATCTAAATAGCCAAGGGAATAAATTAAAACACGAGCAACATTTTATTACGAATCAATTATTCTCAATGAAATATTTTGTACCGAGATGAAAATTCTAAAATGAAAGGGAATTAATTTTGGAAAATAATATAGAATCAATTTGTACATAAAATAAAATTTGTCATAATAAAATTAATAATATTCGCTAATCATGATTTGATAATTTCTTAGAATTCAGAGAGGAGTCGTAGACGGCTTATAGTTAAATTAACGTTACCGATTAAATAAAATTGTTTAACCTTGATATAGAAAAAAAATCTAAATATCAAACTAACTAACTGAACTATCACGGCGAAGCCATTTCCCCGTAGGGGGTAGGCAGAAAGGATAGAACGCCATACCACTCTGTCCTGACAGACTTCCTGTGTAGTCCTCTACATTCACACAACAAATCTTCTCGTGCACATACGCTCCACATGACCAAACCATCGTAAGAGCCCTTTCTTAATTTTTGTCGATGATGCTTATCCCTCATCCTTGGACTCTGCTTTTAATTTCGACATTTGTACACACCTATTATACATATTCTTACCACACATAGATCGCATTACAACAGCATTCAGTCTACTATTCATCCTTCTCCATCCACCACGGCTTCACATACCATACATAAGGGTTGGTAACCCAGAACTTCCATTGTGTAACTGCCAATTTTTTGCTTCTTTCGATAAGTTCCTTATTTGCCACAAGCAAATCAGAACTGAGAACTAACTATAAGTTTTTATTTTCTAATATCAAATTAAAATAAACTAGTATTAGTAATTTCAATCAACAATTTCCCACTATTATGTATATTTGAACGAACACCCTAATAGAATGGGCTTCTTGGAATAAATCTAGTTTATAGGTTCTGCATCACAGATTAAGAAATACCTAAACACATCCCTGAAGTGAACTGCGAATGCTTTACATTAAAAAAAAGTGAACATTTTTGGAGGCCCGATTATCGGGGCGAGGTGATGTAAAGGAGCTCGCTCTCCTCCTAGTGGCCCATTTTTTCAAAAGCCCAGGACCTGGATGTGCAAGTCTTCACCCTCCTCAAGGATAAGAATTAACCTAACTCAAGAAGAATCGTCACAATAATAATTCTACACAGGTTTCGACGTGACGTCAGGAGCTCAAAGCCCTGACACCCGCTTGAAAAATTATGAAAATTTTTAATAATTTTTATATTTTAGAAACACAAACCCCTAAAATCAGGTCAACTTAAGTTCCTTTTGGTTATGTTTTATTAAAAAACAAAATATTAATTAAAACAAAATATTTTTTAAAAACACATTTTAGATTTGATACTGTATGCAAAAAACATATTGTTAAGAAAATAATTAGGTAATTAGGAACATCTTAGAGTACAAAAGTTTTGCTAGTTATTTGATATTTTTACTAACTGAGTACCTCACAAAAAAATAAATACACACATACATAAAATATACTTATAAAAAAAACAAGTGGCTTCATTTAAAACAAATCTTAAATATATCCATTTTACAGAACCTTAAATAATGTTTTTAAAAACTTATGTACATCAAAACGGATCTTTTTTAAAAAAAAATTATAAATTGAGCTTTTGTATAATGATTCATTTGCAAATATACACAAACAATAAAGTTTAACCCTTTTTTTTTTATTTTTATCCAAACATTAAAAAAAAAACTTCCAAATAATTCTCCCGCTAACTTGACTAATGACTAATACGCTTGCGGTTGTGTACTATTGTAGACATAGTTTTATTGAGAAAGCCAACGTGAGAGAACATTTCTTATTCCATTACTTCAGTCCAGAAACAGAAATCCAAATAAAACGTATTACTTATCTTTCTCACTTAAACACAATTTTCCCACGGGATCAACTCGGGGCTTGTTTCAGAAAATTTACCAGGATTAAATATAAGGTATACCGCCTCAGGGGCCGGTAACTAGGGGCCGTAAACTTAGCTGGGGGGTTAACCGTACACAAGCAGTTGTGGGTTAAGAGTTTAATAGCAAAACCCATTAACGTAGTTTGAGTGAGAACTGGACAGGAAGAAATGTTTGAAAATCCCGTAATTTGTCACGTGGTTTCCGGTCACAGATGAGATTGAAGGGATAGTAGATGGCCAATATAGATAGTCAAATACATACAAGGTGTTCTGATGCAGGAAGATAAGGGGATAAACGAAATAATACGGAATTGCCATTTTTTCTCCAAAACACCACTATAAAAAGGTATTGTATGGTGTAGTTGCATTAATTGCACTTACAATACGAGATGATAAAATAATATAATAATAATGAAGATAAAGAACTTCCGTATTAAGAACTTATGCGTTATGGTTGTCTAGTTTTTAGGGATGTTTTTCCATCGGGGATCCGAAAATATAATAAGTCAGATCTTCAAGAATTCTAGACACAAAGTTGCATTATTCAAATTAATCTATATTAAATTGACAAACAGAAATAAAGTGTGTATTTGTTCCTATGAAGGGAAGCATGAATTTTTACCAAAATCTTTAGGTTACCTCTTTGATCCATTTCTTCAAAACTATAAAGTGCTTTAGTAGTCTTAATATTTTTGAAGAGCTTCAGTGATAACGCATTTTGAAGTCTTATTTCGATATTAAGTTGAAAGACAGTTAATATTAGCACCATTCATCAAATCAAACAATATCCTATTGAACAAGATGACACTTATCAAGATAGTTGATCACTTTAAAGAGCTATAAATCATTATCATAAATTTATAACACCATCAAACGCGGCCAAAATTATCTGATTTATAAAAAATATTAAACAATAACGGAACAAGGAGGGCTCCCTGTGGTACCTGAACCCACAAGTTACAAGAATAGAAGAAGAAATTAAACTATTTATAACAATTTATCTGATTTCTGTTGTGAAGATATTATTTTTTAGGGGCCCTTTATAACAATACCCATCGCCTTAACGTTAAATCTTGACTTTTTAATACGTATTTTTTTAAGTTTTTAAGCCTGTCAAACGTGAGACGCGGCTTTTCCTTCGCCATAACTAATAATATTTTTTATAACTAACTAACTAACTAACCATACACGACTTAAAATAGAAACCATTTTCACCGTAGGCAGAGAGGATAGAACGCACACCACTCTGTCCTGGCATACAATCTCTTGCTTCCTCCACCATTCATAACATCTTCTCATGCACGCACGTCGATTAATTTTCGACTTCTTGACATGCCCACTTTCATGCCACTATGTTTTACTTGATCATGCCATGTCTTTCTCGGCCTTCCCTCGAACTTCTACATCCAGGCACAGTCCGCATCATATATTTTTTTTAGGCCGTTCTTTCATCAATCCATGTCGCTCTACATGACGCGAACCACACGTAAAAAGACCTTTCTTAATTTTGTCGATAATGCTTATCTCAGTCTTGCACTCTGGCTCTAATTTCAACATTAGAGCATGCCTATCATTACATATTTTTTATTTATATATATCCCCTTAAATGAAAAAAAAACAGGAATGTTACGAACCAATGACAGGGGGTCGATCGATTCCAAAACGATGATGTGAAAAAATCGATTGCTTCTAAGCGGTAAATTCCAAGAACAAAATCCAAGTAAAAAAAAAAAATATATTAATCACAGAGAGTTAGGCTGTTTTGGACAAAAAATCCTATTTATTTTAGTTTCAAAAGAGGAGTTTTTTTTTAAATATTATATAATTGGAAGAAATATGAACTATAGAATGTTAAGACTGTACAAAGACAAAGAAAAACATAATAAATATTGATGATATTTAATGATAGATGTGGTAAAGTTCAAGAGGAACTTGAAATCTTTTTTTTTAACCTCTGATCGAAATATGATTAATGCAAACTACTGAAAGCTATTTTAAAAACTGTAAATTGTGTACGAGAATAATAATGCTGTGTAAATTCTGTAATTGAATGTCAATATAACCATGTATAGTAATTTATTATATGATAAAATGTAAAATGTAAGATATTGTCACATTTGTAGAGTATATCTTTAATTAAATAAATAAATAAAATAAATAATTTTACAGTAGTCCTTATAAAACTAAACACAAGTATTTAGTCATAAGGGTAAGGAGTATTATATTCATTTTGATTAGAGAAACGGGGTGTTTTTTTTTTCTTAAGACAGTTTCTATCACCCCTGTATAGAGTGTTTGTTTCACCTACGCCAATAACGTCTGTGTAAGGGATTTAAGGTTATGTGTGAATACTGACAATAGCCTTTTAGCAGGAAAAACGTGGTAGCTAACAATTAGCTGACGTGGCGTGATTTTCTTCAACATCTTTGCTTTATTCCCAACTTAAAAAGCTGTGAACTTCATAACAACTTGAATATGTATTTTACAGATACATATTGCTGATTTTAACTCAATACCAATGTATTACCTATAAAAATTATGTTTATATTGCCATAAACGCTCAAGTAGAAACAAGAGTTTTGTATTTCATGGAAACAAAAGCACCATATTACGTTATTTATACAACGATGTGAAAACAATTTTCAGCAGCATTACCAATAACTTAAGATAAATAAGTATTAAAATTCATAATTTATAAAAATCAAATTTCCTTCCGTATTTCTAATTTATATTACTATAAAAACATTATTATGTTAGGTAAGAGTAGATTTAGCAGTTATTAATTTATGTTTTTTAAAAAAATTTGAAATAGAGAGAATGTATGTAAAGTAAATTATTTTTCGGTGTTTCTTTCAAATATTCTGAAACCAATTACATCTTTTATTTTTTTTATTTTTACAATTATAAAGTAGATAATTTTTTTAATGAAATATTTTGCCGTGCAAAGCCGTGTTTGAAGGTATTTTATTTACAATATGACATTATCCAAACTAAAGTAGTGTATTAAACTATGAAAAAAGAAAAAAACGTATTATAACAACAACTCACGATCATTGTTTACTATATAATTGACTTGCCATTTCATTTATAAAAATTTATTAACATTATCTTTTATGATTGCAAAATTTTAGTATCTTGTATCCCCAAAAATATTTTTGAACGTGCAAACCATTTTTTCGGAATATTTACTTTTTAAAAATGGGGTCCTAATCAAACCATGTTTCAGACATCAAACAGCACCTTGAAGCTATCTTATTAATTAACCAGTGCTTGTATAATGGCAGCTATGTACATATCAAGTTTCATTATGGATATATAAAATATAATTAAACCTTACAGATTCATTGATTCTATAACCCGTCTTGAAATGTAACTTAAAAAAAACGTTGTTCTTAATAAATAAAAAGTTTCTTAAGAACATCATTTTGAGTACCAATACATATACAATATGTAGCATTGATGGAAAATAGGAAATGAGGTATCTAGGTGTATAAGAAAATTTAAAAAAAATTTTAAATTTATTGAAATTGGAACTATTGCGATTATTTTTTATTTATACACCATCGGCATACGGGTTAACCCCAGTGAGGACAAATTTATTTAACTCTGATATAGTATTATTTTTGTAAATAAAAAAAATCCAAAATTTTTTTACAATTGACCATCAGACCTCTAGAGCGTAGTGGCTAAAAAGCTGGACTCACGACATTGATGTTTCGGGTCACCCTCTGTTATTTGGCCACCTAGATTGGCGTTGCTAAAAATCCATGTGTATTGCATTCAATTTTTTCGGCCATCTTTTAATTATAAAATAATCTGATACCAACAATTTTTTATTAAATGAGATTGGTAATTAAATCTTTTGAATGAGAAAATGTCATCAAGATAAAATACCTAACAGTTACAGATGCCACATGTAATCTACACCCATATAGTGCATTGGTGAATACGGGCACAGCACTCGGCACAAAACCACCAAGTACAAGTTAATCTGATCATAATTTACTTACAAACGAAAGAAATATGTAAAACATCAAATAAAATTTTATTGTATAATGAAAATTACAAAAAAAATAAATCAACTGCACTTGGTGGGTCAATACAGTGCCCTATGCAATCAAAGGGTGTAGTAGTAGGGAATTATTACTGTAGATACTATAGATAAAAAAATATGATCGTTAGAAATCACGGTTAGATTGCGATCGATTAATTTCCTATAAATAACAATGTTTATACGATCGAGAACCTGCAAAAAGGGAATTACAATATATTGATGGATTTATTCACTGTGTTTATATGATAAAGTAGGAAGTCTCTCTCGAATTATGTACATACCACCCGTTGCTTCGAAGTGTTACTTTGTCTTGTGCTATTAATTTTAGAAAAACCACGTATGCAACAGATAGGACCACCCTTGATAAATAATATACTTTGTTCAAAATGGTATTTGTAATAAATTTATATGCACTTAAAACGATATAAGAGCTTACAATGTGTTACTATTACTACTACATACTACTCTAGGGGCACTGCATTGAATCGCCAACTGTGCAGTGAATGATGTTTGTGTTGTTAACGTATGATTTATTTTTTGCGGTAATAACGTTTTCTATCAATGCAATGTTTTTATTTAGGTAAGAAAATATTTGTATTAAGGAGTTCTTTAAACGAGAAAAATATGTAGTAAAAAATTGAAGTGAAAAATGAAAAGGCCTACCTACGACATAAATGCATATTTACATGAGACCGACAGTGTAATGGAACTAAAATAAATAATAAATGTATTGTGACCTAATCGTGCCTTTCGTTTTTTTTCCCCAAATTTATGTTATTTATATTTTTTGTTTAATCCAATGCACCATAAGTCGGTGTTGAGGAAGAGGAGGGCAGACCATTTGTAAAAAACCCGTAAGAATAGTTAATACATATCCTAAAAAAGTTATACTTATTCTTCTTTTATCAGACCCTTTTTCAATCCAACTGTAGGACATAGGCCCTCCCATATGTAGGTCCACATGCTTTCTGTCCTGGGCTTCGAGCTGCCATCTGGATCCTGCAGTCTTTTTTATATCCCGTACGTCCTGTTCGTCATCGTCTTGTGGTCTTTCCTACAGATCTATCAGTCCCAGAAAGCAAGCGTTTTGTCCATCGGGTCCTCATCTGGCGTGCCACATGGTCCAGCCCACGTCCCACTTTCAGCTGGGAGATAGCTTTATGACGTCTTTTGACTCTAGTCCGTCTTCTATGTCTCATCATCATGGTCTTTTAAACTGATGCCGAGCATGCTTCGCTTGATTGCCCTTTTGCACGATATGGGATTTATTGGTCGATTGGAATGTTAGTGCCAATGTCTTAGCCCCATTAGTCAGCACTGGAAGTATGCACATGTTAAATACCTACTCTTTAAGATTGTTAGGAATCGGACTCTTCATAATGTGAGACACTTTTCCAAACGCTTACCATCCCAGCCTAATTCGGCGGTTTATTTCGGCTTTTGGTTGTCACTTCCTTACTTAATCAGGTGGCCTAGATATACATACTCCTTTACAATTTCAATAATAGTGCCGTTAACAACTAGTGCATAGTGGGCTAGCCGCGTTTGGCTACTGAGCATAAAGTCGCGAGTTCGATTCCCGAAGATGGGTCAACATGAGTCATACTAATATTTCATGTGTGATACCTTGGTCTGGCAGTGAAGCGTCAGACTGATGACCTTACCTTCGTGTAATAAAAATGATGAAGATAAACTGAACTTGGTGTTTTAATTCGTGCCCCATGCACCATTACGTGCGGATAAGGGAAAGTAGTAGTATTAGTAATAACTACAGGCGTATATGTCATTGCAACATTAACTTTAGTTCTGTTTTATCCATCTTTAAATCTCTAATCTTTTTTGAGAGAGTAGCAGTAGGTCAAATAAGCATTTTCTCTACTTCTCGGATAGTCGATCCAATAATTAAGATATCGTCCACATACCGCAAATGGTTCAGTTTAATTCCATCGATGTTTAACACCCATACTTTCCCATTCCAAACATTCACAAGGATGTTCTAAAACTAGGGTAAAAAGTTTTGGAGAGATAGTGTCTCCTTGACGTACCTACGCCTATATTGATATCGCTCTTATTGTATTTATTTTTTTCAATAATTTTTCTGTCAACTTATATTGAAATCTTAAAAGTATTATAATAAGTGGAGGTAAATAATAATAAAAACTTTTAGCACGAGAAAACATTACTTTGCGGATGAAAAAATATCGTTACTAAGTCATTTTAAAAGGTCATAAATATATTTCTATCATAAATATGAATTATATAAATAAAACACTTTGATTTTTGTCCACTAAGTTTACAAAAATCAAAGTGTTTTATTTATATAATTCAATATGTTATTCCACAATGTTAACGCCGATTCAATAAATAATATATAAATATGAAGGTAAACAAAAAAAAATTACTACAAGAAAAATAGAAAATTCTACCTTTAAAAATATCTCTGAAGGTATTTTTAAAGGTGGTTCCCAAAAGTAAGGTTATATTTTTTTAGAAAAAAATTCTACATTTATTAAAGTATATCAGTATTTGCTTTATACAATGAGGTCATATTTTAATAAAAAATGACAAATTTCAAGACAAATATTTTTCATTTTGAAATGCCAGGGGCGTGCGAGATCATGATCCTCAAAGAAAACGAGGTTTGAAATTTTTATATTCTCCCAAAATTTCACCTCAAACTCGATTTATACAATAGAATGGTTCGCAGAATATCGAATGAGATAAAATGTGGAAGAATTTCTGAATAAAATGTGTTCTTTGAAATATATTAAAGGTATTCAGGGCACTTACTTAAAATTTCAAAATTTTCTTTTATTTAGCAAAATGGCACCTGAAAAGGGAATTCGCGGAATATAACTGCTTTCATTATAAAGTTTGCGTGAAGGAAAACAAAATTACGCAAAGTTGCTCTGACTTCCATTTCCATCATGTATGCATTAACTTGGTTATTATTCAAACAGAATCCCATAAGGGAAACATCTTCTCACTAATATTTGCACTTTCTTGTTTATGAAACAAGTAGGAACCATTAAAACTCATATCACTTCAGTGAAATTGAGAACACTGTTTATTATACTCGTATAATATACCGTAGTTTTCAGAGAATTTTTGTATACTTTTCTCAAGTGTTGATGTACTACAACATTCCCCATTTCACCTAGTATTTGATATAGATTAGTAGGTGATATAATTCGGTAAGTGTTTCTGCTAAAATGCTTATCAATTTTCTCAATGGATGACAGTGAGTGTTCACATGTAAAGCGTCGCGCTATTTTACTGTATATTGGCAGATATGGATATCAAATACTAGGTGAAATGGGGAATGTTGTAATACATCAAGTGGCCACTTAACCCAACCAATGACAGGTCATAAGCCCTGTAAACGCCTAGATATCCATATTCCTTTCCAAATTTCTCGTTTCTGTTGAGATGTCAAATTGTAATCATTAGCCCGTAATGGGTGAAATCCAGTTTCTGTCTACAAGTATTTGGACACACTCAAAATGTTGTTTATAATATTTATCGGTTTTATATCTCAAGCGATAGTTATTAATAAATGTTATTTTTCCTGTTTTTTAAGAAAGAAAATAGTACGGAAAACTTTATTTTTGTAAATAATTTAATAATAAAAATCGCGTTTTTAATACTAGAAGTTTGTTTCCAAGGCGGAGCATCTTAGTAAACAAGTCCGTCCTATTTTAGAATTCAGAAGAAAACTTTTGTCAACCTTTCGAGGTATGAAGTTTGTTGGCATATTAACAATTCAACTCTTATATTTATTAAGACATGAATATAAAGACATCAATTGAATAATATACCTTGAAATACGATTCCATTTAACATTTTTAGTTAAAATTATTCTTTTTAACACAACAGGTCAGAGACACAGTTAAAGAGAGGAATAATTTATTTATCAATCCATTTTTGAAAAGATTTTCAAGTGAATAATTTAATTTTAGCCGTGCAACAACGGTCGTATGGAAAAAAGTTAGTAAAGTAATTTTAGCAAGGGTTAAAACTTCCGAGGAAGCAGTATTTTTTATACCTCATCTAAATCCCCTGTGTGCATAAATTATTAACACAATTGTATTGATATAAAAGTCTTGTCCGTAGTCTCTTTTTGAAAATATTTTGTGTGCTTTGCCAAAGTCCCGATAGACTGTTTAAATTATGTATTTAGTTCGGAAAACTTGGCAAATGACGAAAAAGTTTCCCGTGGAATCTCCGGGGAGCAATCACAGAAAATTATTGGAAAATTTCCAGCGGATCAATGATAAAATACATAGATTAGTACTACGAACGTTATGGACAATATTATCTAATAGACATTTACATTTTACGGAAAACAAACGTATTTTCTACGTCCTCGTCCTGACTTAAATAAAACATACTACAATACTTACTTACTTTCAATAATTTGCTTTTCGTGGTGCATAGAGTACTGCGTTGGTACATCGAGTGCAATGAGTCTTAATAATTTGTTGCACGAAGGCAAGATGATCAGTCATCTTACGTGTCATACATCAACTATAAAGTAAATAAATATTTCTTTAATTTTATTTTATATTAAAAACGAACAATTACATACCATCGGATATAAAATGTGGGACAAAAAATATTAGAATATGAGATAAGTAGACCAATTATTAAACTAAATTGTTCAAATCATGCTATGTACGAGTAAAACTAAACTAAAATATTACACACAAATAAATAATTACCCCTGTGTGGCTTTTGGAAAGCTAAATTTCACATTCCGAAGCTCCATCCCCAACTCCCTCAAGACTTGAGTGTTCAACCAATGCACTCTGCCCGTCCTTACTTATGGCGCGAACAAAAAAGGACTCTGACCAAGCAATCCTCCCATAAGTTGCAAGTTGCACAGAGGAGCATGGAGAGAATTTTGCTTGGAATAACATTAAGAGACCGAAAAAGGAACGATTGAATCCGACGCCAGACAAAGGTCTGCGACGTGGTGGAGCGAATTGCTTGGTTGAAGTGGAAATAGGCCGGTCACATAGCCAGAATGACGGACGACAGATGGACGAAACGCGATCTGGTGTGGAAACCGAGAAATCAGAGGTCTCAAGGACGTCCACCGATGAGATGGGTAAACGACATCAGGAAGTCTGCTTGAAGACAGTGGATGGGGGCGGCGCATAGCAGAACGGTAAAATGAAAGCATAAACAAATTATTCGTATTTGTAAAAACATCTTAATTGTAAAATTATGCCTGAAATAGACTCAATAGCATCTATGGGGCTTTCGTTTTTTTTTTCCTTCTAGCTTTTATAAAAGGTAATTATATCCAAAAGGGCCCAAAATACAGACTTTATTCTGCCAGGGACCAAAATAGTTTGAGAATATGTGTCTTAGAAGATTATTAGTAGTGCGGTGGGTTGACTTTGTAAGAGACACAGAGGTGGGGCAATGGACACAGCAACCCTTGGTATCTACTGTCATCATGATGTTTCCTTGTTCCAGAATCATGCATATCACACTCCATCGTAGAGCTGGTCGTTCCGGCTATAGCTGACCCCCGGGACACAGCTATCCTTAGCTGTAAATATGATATGGACGGAGATCGTCCTTTACTCCTAGCCAAGTGGCTGAAAGACGTCAGAGATATTCAGATATATGCCAGGAGGAAAGGTAACCACAAATAAAATATATAATTTTAGAATTTTATTAGAGAATCATAAATTCTCGTCTCTGTTGAGATGTCAATAATTGTAATTTAATGTTAGCCCGTAATGGGTGAAATCCAGTTTTTTGTCTACAAGCATTTGGACACACTCAACATGTTTGTAATAATAAAAAATAGCTGTTTAAAGCTGTGAGCCAGAACAAAAAAAAACAAATAAATGGGTTCTCGATTTTATATTTTAAAAAAATGATTGAAAAAAAAATAACAATATACAAGGAAATTTTAATTTTTTTTTTACGAAGTAAGATTGAATTTTTTAGTGCGGGTTGAAATAACACGTTATCAAAATCGCTCGCCAAAATCCTCCATTTGGCGCGCATGCGGTGTGCCGATCACAGCCATAATAGCGCTCACTACGGAGATGAATTACACTCCCTTTCACGGTATAACGGGTATTCAAGTGTTTTTATATCGTTATAGAAATTTGTAGGAATTGTTAAAAATATACCTTTAAATATTCATAACGTTTTCAAGGATATTCATGGCCATCGGGAAGAACCCTATTGAAGAGCAATCTTAAACAAATCAAAATTAATGCTAAAGGTTATTAAACCTTATGTATTTTATGTTATATAATAGTGTTGTGCACCACAGGTGCTTATGTATGGTACAAAGAAACAAAGAATTTTCAATTTGAGGTAACATATAACAACAAAACACCAATTAGCGTGGACAGCACAATGTACAAGACAAATTTCTGAGACGTGAAGTGAGCAAACTGATGGTTAAGTGATGTCAATTGCTTGTGTATGTTCTGTTGTTGTAGTATGTGTGTGGAGTGTGGTGTATGTGTTGAGAAATCTGAATATTTTAAACGGCAGTAGACGATAAGTAAAGAGAAAGAGGATCCCGCCGTCCTGGCAAACCGAGTCGATGACCATCCTTTGTGTGTATTATTTAGATTAATTTTTTGTTAATTTAATTATTTAATTTTACTTTAAATTATTAATTTTTAATTTAATACCTTATATACAGCATGTTTGGAAAAAGTTTAAGGATATCTCACAACGTCAACAAGCAGGAAGACGCAAAAACGTTAGCTCAGGAAATCTAAAAGCGCTGAAATAAAGAATTGTGGAAGAACCTTCCCAACCCACCAACATGTTTTGCATACGTGAAATCAACATTCACGTTATATTAACCCGGTGGCTAACGTTGGTTACGATGTTATCCTGTCAGAATGTCGAATAAATTTAATCAAATGTGTGCATAAGCAGTATAGAATCAAATATGGGGATGAGGAAAAATATTCGGAAATTGGTGTAAGAACATTTCTAAAATTGAATGTGAATAAAATTGCTACAAAACTAATGAAATTTGAAATGTCAGTTTTTAATATATTTATGTGAGTTGTTCTATAAAATATATAAATAATTACGGCACCGAACGTAAGTACACAGGCGTAAATTGAAAACATTTTTGAAAAATTACTTTTATAATACTTAATGAAATTGGCATTTGCTCCACAACAGTTATGATTATTCTACAATAATAAGAATAAACCCAAAGAGTATAAGAATATATATTCCAACTGAAGAGTCAATCAAAGAGTTTTAATTAAATTAACACCGTTTTCGGTTGCGATGGAAATATAAAAACTACTGCATCCAAAAAGTAAAGTAAACATAAAACCGTGTTTTAATGGGCTGAAAAATTTGGTACAAAAGAAGTAAAGTATATATAATGGTTGCGAGAAGTTCTAGATTTAAACCTACTAACATAAATATTATACCTTAGGTTTAATTTTTATTTTAACAAAACATAGTTCATCTGTTTGTACTACAATTGCATTTGATAATATCTTCCCAGTCTATAATCATCAAATGACGTAATATCTGAGGTCCCCCACCAAACCTAACTTGGAGATGAAAAAACTGATGACAAATGTTAATACTATTTATGTTACGCAGTCGTTTCTATAGCCCATAAATATCAGTGACTCGAGAATGCGACAAGTCTGTATCTTAATGATAATAACTCAGAACTCTTAATGCGTCCCCCCAAACCCTTAACAGCTAAGACTACCCACTACGTGTACCAATTATTTTTTTCTGTAGCCTGCAGGTCTTTCCTTCTCAGATGGCTGGAGTGCGTCAGGTCTCTCCAGACCTGTAAACTTGAGAATTGTTGTGAGTGACCACACTGTGTGACTAAATCAGTTTCTTCTGTAAGCCCATAGGTCTGTCCTTTTAGTGTGATTTGTTACCACCTTATTATGTAGGTCACACTAGTTTGGTGGCCAAATTGTGTGAATGTACAAAAAGTTTATATGTGGGGTAGCACAGAATGAGGAGCAAGTAAAACAGGGTACTTACTTCTACACAAAGATTTATTCACGAAACTAAACTACTGAAGTTAACACAATTGATAAGAAGGGATTCTAGATAACTATAATAGGCAAAAAAAAATGAAGTAGGTTAAATCTAATATTTGCGGTAAGTTTGTGCCCTCGAAGACTGCGTGCGGTGAGAGTCGTAATCACGGTAGCTAATCCTCGAAGCCGGTTTGGGCCCGCATTCGTACGCTCTATCGTCCGGCGTTCGGCAATCGGTCGGCTCGTGCCGAGCGTTGTCCGTGACCCAGCCACATACCCAGCCCCCGTTCCAATTTTTGTAATCTGTTTTTCACAACTGACGCGGTATATACCTCTCCTGCCGCTAACGCGTTGTGTATGCCGGTTGTATCTGTTGGGGGTGTTTTTCCGTTTGCTGCTGGACTGGCTCGTTCTTCCGCTGTCTGGAACGCCGCTTGCACAAAAAAGTCACACATATCTGCCAGCGAAACCTTTATTGTTTTCGCCATCCACGGTCCAGTGTAACCGTCTTTCCCGCCCCGGAGAATGAACCTAGTAGGCCTCCCTGTAGTCGGACTGCAACCAGGGGTTTGTTACACTCTGTCGTCCCTCAGAAACAAGTGAGTGGCTCCTCTTTTAGTTCCGGTTGGATGAAAACCGTTACCTTTTATTTGTGGTGCTCGACCTGGCCTTGGTTTGACGTTTTTGCATAAAATTTAACCAGTTGTCTTCGGAGTTCAGGAGTCCGGGTCAATGTAGAAGTCGTTTCGTCCAGCTCCAGGAATGTCTGCTGGTAAATTTAGTATTGCACGCCATACAGCATTCTCAGCTACTGATTGCTCGCATTCTTTCGTGCGCAGATTAGTGGCCCACAGCCCGAGAAAATATGGTGCTGATCGATTTTGTCCACGAACAGGGTGGTGAGCTTTAATGGCCGACCTTCAGCGTTCTATGATATCGCTCGATCAGGCCCATTACTTAGTGGAAGGTATGGGCGTCGTGTTGGGAGTGTGCTATGCCCTGATCTGGAAACAAAAAAAGGTTTTTTAAAGTCCGTAGACATGAATTGTCCCACCCCCCTACACCTGGATCATGTATAAATTTTCTTCTCCGGTACCCCGTATCTTCGCAATCCCCAAAAGTTGTCCAATAGCTCCTGATGATAATGTGTGGGTCTGGAAAAAAAAAAAAAAAAATATCTGCGATAGGGGATAACTCCTTCCGCCCCATCGAGTGAATCCGGGTCGATACATGTGAGGCGGGGTAGTAACCTCAGTCCCTCATGATGGTGAAAAGGCCGATGAGGGTCAGACATGGACCACGCCAGAATTTCTGTCTCGGCATGTCGATCATTGATG
This sequence comes from Micrasema minimum, assembly GCA_022494985.1. NCBI lineage: Eukaryota > Metazoa > Arthropoda > Insecta > Trichoptera > Brachycentridae > Micrasema > Micrasema minimum. Next base: position 26,426 of record JAGVSP010003510.1, on the reverse strand, counting down.
ATCGGTGTCCCCGATGTGTTTGTTGACTTAGCTCTTCTGAACAGGGTATGCAGTCCTTCAGATCCCAGCTCGGCGCAGGTCCCTGCTTTCATTAATTTTCCAGACGCCATCTTTGACTGATGGTCATGGTCGTAGGCGTCGGCTTCCAGCATGGATTGAGGTTATGCACTTGGTTGAAGAAAGCTCTCTGTAAGGCGTTGTTTTTGGGATGTACGTCGCTCGAAGTTGCCTTTGTTGAGATCGAAGACGATTTTCTTGTCCCTGCATGTTTGGTTTTGATCAGGTTCAGAAGCAGGTGCTTGTCGTCCAAGAGTGCGAGTAAGTTCGTTTGTCCCGCTTTGTCCCTTTTATGGATCTTTTCGAACGATATGTTTGCCTCTTGTTCGATCATGACGATTCTTGATAAGGTATCGGCGACGACGATTGTCTTCTCCTATTATGTATTTGAATGTCCGTGCTGAACTTGTGAAGATGTAGTCTAATATCAAAGTTGTCTGGTGGCTTCTTGTTACTTGACTTTTCTTTCTAAACCCGCAATTGTAGAGGATTATGGACCGTAGTATAATACAGAATTCTCGTGCCCACCAGATAATGTTTGAAAGTACCGTTACAGTCTCAAAAATGGCTAGTAGATTCCCTGTCGTACGTACTATATGAACAGGGCTGAAGCCATTGTTCAACTTTTTTGAGAAGAAACCTTATCGGTTTGTAGTTTAGATGCCGTCTGTGGTTTGTTGTAAGCACGCCTCCAATTGCGTAATCTGATGCCGTCTGTCCACACTGACATCTTGCTGCTTTCCCTCTGGTAGCTAAGCTTAGTGGGGCGTTGGATCAGCGAGTTCTTGAACCTCGTTCGAAATCGTGTGTAAGTGACTTCGTTCCACTCTACTTTTCTGTTGTCATTCTTTTTGCTCCCTTGATGTAATCGTGTATGTCGGATCAATTTGTGTTGCTGCTCGTGTATGAATCTACGGTAGAAGTTTCCCATGGCCAAGAATCTTCTCAACTGCATAATGGTTTCTGGCTTGTTTGAGGTTCGTGATGGCTTCCACTTTTGTTGGCGAGGGTTCGATGCCTTCAGACCGAAATTTCATAAACAAGAAAATAACAGTGTTTTCTTGGCAAACTCCGCATTTAGATGGGTTTACGACCATATCCATGATCTTGAAGTCGCTGGAACAAAGCTTTAAGTGTTCCACATGTGTTTCTTCGTCTGTGAAAGCGGATCAATATATCGTCGATATATGCGTGTACTCCTTCCTAGACCTCTGTGACATCGTTGATGTGACGTTGTACACAGTTTGTGTCAGCGCATGATAGTCCGAAGGCATTCTTAACAAATTCAAATAACCCGAATGTGGTGGTTATAGCTGTCCTTTTTAGATGTCAGTTTCATTAATTGGAATTTAGGTTTGATATGCTCGTTGTAAGTCAATATTTTGGTAAAAAAGTTTACAGTTACATAAGTCATTGCCTAAATCGTGGATATGTGGCAAGGAATAACGTATCAGGTACCGTCTGTACGTATTTAAGCTACGTGTAATCGCCACAAGGTCGATAAGTTACCACGCGTCTCAACTACACCATATGCAATGGAGAGGCCCACTCACGTCTTGGAGGGTCTACAAATACCTTGAGCCACCATGTTAACGAACTCTGCTTCGCCTGCTCAGTAGTTCTGGGGACAGCCGACGATCTTAACACATAAACGGGTTTGCCACGGGTATCTATATGGTGGATTGTGTTGTGATTTATCCGCCGCATGCGTAATGGTTTTAATTGATATCTACTAGTTGTGGATACTTCAATAGAAGTGAGTGGATAAATGGTTGTTTTTGTCTGTAAATGAAATATGTGAACATGTTATGTTGTTGTTTGTTGGAAAGATGTCAAATGCTCCTGACTATCTTGCCGTTTGTATTGTCTAACTAACCGTTTGTTTACCTAACATCTACTAACAGGTGGTAAGTTGTGAGAAAATCTGCTCCTATAATAGGGCGTTTCCGTATCCGCAATTATTAAACTACCATGTAAACATTTGTTTACAACCCAGAAATTCAGATGTTGCCGGTTGTAACTACTCCGAAATTCTGGATCGTCGGTCCCGATCGCTGCATAGAGACTTAGCTTAAGACTATTTCCTCCATGGCGTTTTGTGTAAAGGATCTAGGGAATTAATGATATTTCCATATCCGAGTCAACGAGGTATGACACAAGCACACCGGTATCAAGGTACACGATCTTATGACAAAGAGACGTGTTTATGTGTTGGTTGAAATCAGACCGCCTCCGCTATGATTCGAACCATCTAGTATTTTTGAAGCTAGAATGCGGTTTAAAATTCCATAGGTGTAGACGCATTTCTTAGCTTGATCGCCAAATTTTGTGTGGAAGGTAACAAAGAAAAGTTTTCTTGTTATTTCCCGTTGGTCCCTAATAGCTTGTTTTTGTTGAAATTGGTTGTTTAGTATTTGTTTGTTATTGAAAATGTTACTACTAGCTGTTTACTTTGTTGTGAGTTTGAATCATTTGTTATTGTTGTATGTGACTAATGCTGTTTGTTGATTGTGTGAAATAAACTCTCTTACCTTAATGGGTTAGAGCTTGTAGCGACTGTTTCTAAACTAACAAAATGTTATTTTTAATGTTGGTACCTACAATACCGCTACATTATCCTGTGTGTACAACACTGTATTAGGCGATCTGCTATCGTCGGCTTGCCCAAATCCAAGTCATCTTCGCTTATGGCTAAATGTGCTTGGATAGTAATTGGGCAAGATTTGTTGTAATCCACAAGTATTTGCAACGGTCGTTTCGTCTATTTTGTAAACCTATTTGCTAGCGTCCCTATCCACCCCCCAATCTTCTAAGTTGGCTGGATGGGTTTCGATCTCCAAGGCTGTAAGAAGGAAAAAAAACATTTTTTCTCCGTCCTTCTGTCCCTGTGGACAGCCCATGCGTTTGGATTATCGCTTTTCCAACAGCCCTCGTAGATTTTGCTCGTTTTGTGTTCCAATGAGTAAAATATATCTGAAACTTGTTCTATGTAGCGTTTGTTCAAGTTTTGACACTAAGTGACTATAACGTGCGTCTTCTGAAACAATGTTTGCAACTCGAAATTGTGGCTCCTATCTTGTTTAATAAAACAAAGTTCGATGTTGTTCACACCATAGCTGGTGGTATTTAAACGCTAATTCTATCCGTGTGGGCACTTGTTGTGTTTGCTGTGTTGATATTTGTCAAGTCAGCTGTTGTCTTTGTTAGCCATTGTTTACAGTTTATAAATATTCGTTTTTTAAAAAAAAAAATATTCAGAAAAATGTATGTAATAATGATTATACAGTATAAGTTAAAATATTGGAAATAAAAGTGTTCAATAATGAGTGTAGTTGTATTAAAAAGTTAAAGTTTAAATTATTAGATTTAAATTTTATAATTTAAAATTTAAATTTCAAACAAAAATATTTATTTTTTAAATGTCAGAGTCACTATTTTGTTATGTATGTACTGTGCAAGTTATAGAAAAGAAAATTAAAAACAGAAAATTTTAATATAATTATTTTACCATACGGCGGAACACATTTTCCAACTATTAGGTTATTTGTTATTCTCCAAGCCTGATAGTTGGTCCCCCTCGATATAACTATTCCTTTTGATTGTCCGTTGTTTTGCAATATATCAAGTTTTAAAAATTTATGGTAAAACTTCAAATCTGTAACACATAATAACATGCATAATCCTTAGGTTAAAAATATAAACATATCATAAGTACTGTCACACAATATAATGTATATAGAAAAAAAAAAGTATGGATACTAATGTCCACTGTACTAAGTTAAAACATTCGTCGGCTTAGCCGCCCGAATATCTGTTTGTTTGATAGTTTCAAGTTGTTTACAAAAATAAAATTTTACAAATTGTCAAGTATTGTGAACGACTGCGCCAGCTGAAAAATATTTCCGATAAATTTCGCTGGTAAAAAAAAAACTTACTCCCACAGTGCGTTCACAAGGAGAAAACCTTTCGGATGCCTACGTCACGCTTGTCTCGCCATATAATATTTGTCAAAAATAATTATGTACCGGATTTTTGAAAAAAAAATCAATAATTTATTGAACTATAAATAAAAATTATTTTCCGGTACCTTGTAAGTACCTTCTACTCAATCTGGCACCCTATGTAAATGTTCGTGTGAATTGTTTGTGTGTTCGACTCAAGAAAAATAAGAAAAAATAAAACGTTATAAGTATGTGTTGTAGGAATGTATTACTCGGCGTGCGATTTTTGGTGAGCGAGTCGCTCGAACGTATTATATCATAATGTTTTGTTTATAATAATTTTTTAGTTAAATTATGAATCACCTGTTTGAATTAATCCCGGCCGAGTAATATTGTTTAAGAAATTAAATCACTGTTTAAATCAATTATCACTAGTTTTAACATTAATTACCTTTACATTACAGTTACATTTACATTGAATATTGTTTACCGACAGAAAAATTCACTCGATTCGCTCGTTCTTTTGAAAATCTAATTTCTTTGAAATAAATTAATTAACCTTACATTAAGTTAACCTTGAAATAGATTAACCTTGAATAATTACAATTAAAATAAAAGTGAAATCAAATTAAAATTGAAATTTAAATTTTTTCATGTACCGAGACCGAAAAAAAATAATTGTTGTACAATTTTGTCAAGCGAAGATATTTCTGTCTGAAATATTTTGCGCAATTTTTTATGGAATTTGAATGGGGTCACCGTGATTGATTGTTTAATGTTGTGTTTTCGTGTTCAAACGTCGGGGTATACCACTTTAGTGTGTAGTTACCACCTTTTATGTAGGCACCTAGTTGGTGGCTAATTGTGTTGATGTACAAAGTTATGTGGGTGCACAGAATGAAGCAAGTAAAACAGGGTACTTACGTTTACAACAATGATTTATTCACGAAACTAACTACTGAAGTTAACACATTGAAAGAAGGATTCTAATAACTATATTAGGCAAAATAAAATGAAGTTGGTAAATCTAAATTGGCGGTAATTTGTGGGCCTCGAAGACGCGTGCGGTGAGGTCGGAAATTCGGTAGTATTCTCGAAGCCCGGTTTGGCCCGTTCGTACGCTCGTACGTCGGCGTTCGGCAATGTCGGCTCGAGCCCGTCGTTGTCGACCCGCCACATATCCGTCTCAGGGGCTGGAGTGACGTCAGGTCTCTCCACACCTGTAAACCGGAGAATGTTGAAAGTGTGTGTGACTAATGCAATTCTGTCACCCCTTAGGAATTCTGTCTTCTCATGGATGGCATCACGAGTGCGTCAGGTTCTCGTCCAGACCTTGTAAACCTGGAAAATGTTGTAAAAGTGTCCACACTGTGGTGACTAAAATTCCTGTAGCCCACAGGACAATATCCTTCTTCAACTTTTTCTGGGATTTGCGAAACTGCGTCAGAGATCAGAATTAAACCTCGCTTGCTCGCCCCAGACATGTGACTGGAGCTGACTGACCTGACGACCAAATCCTCGGGGATCTACCGTTGTGAAGTCTCCACGGAAGCGCCAACCTTCAGAATAAGCGCTATAAAAAGCGCCAACATTGACGGTGCAGGTAATAAAAATTTATTCTGCATATAAATATCAAGTTACTTAAAAATTAATTACCTTTTACTAAAAAAAAAAATATCACCTTAGAAAATGCACAATTCTACAAAAGAAAATGGTTAAATGTTTATAATGTTTTTTTTTCTTTGAAGGTTTGTCTAAACAGTGTTATGACGTTTATTATTCACACAAAATCTTTTTTTGCAACAACGAATATACCATTATAAATTAGAACGAAGCCGCGATCGACAAAAAAAATACTTTTAATATTCAATTTGAGAATCATTTTATTGCATGAATGCAATTGGATTTAAGTGGATACATAAATTAATATATCAGCGTCAGGGCAATTGAGTTCTTTCCGATATTTTTTTATTTAAAAAAAAATGATTTCCTCAATATACAATATAAAGGGAATTAATGTCTATTATGAATTTTTTATGCGCGGTTTGAAATAGCGCTTTTTTCAAATCGCTCGCAAAATCCCTTCTATTTAGCGCGCATGCGGTGTGACGTCACAGCAATATAGGCGCTCACTACGGAATGAATTTCACTGCCTTCCACGGTAGAACGGGTATGACGTCATTACCAATAACGGGCGTTAAAAGTCACATCGTAATTTCGTGTTTTTAAAACATAAATTTATAAATGAAAACAAAATTTTTTTGATCGTTGTGTTTTATATCGTTGGAATTGTAAAAATATACTTAAAATATTTATAGCGTTTTCAAGGATAATTCATGTTATCTGGAAGAACCCTATTACTTTGGTGACGTTACAAATACGCAAGATTGGAAAAATCATAATATTTTCTTTTGAGTGAATGCAAGAAGTATGTTAAATATTCTTAAAGCGCTGTCATAAAAAAAAAATAAGTGCAAAGAACACAGTTAACAAGAGGAACATAAAATTTAATATATTTAGTGTCAGAATGAACTATAACAATAAATAGATAAACATTAGCTTATTTAAAGAGCAAAGTTTGAGATTGGGAAAGTGTTTTCAAATCATGAAAAAAGCCTTTGTTTCGCTGCTAACGATTAAAAACAAAAATAATTTGAAATAAAGCTGGATTGCCTGAATAATTTCGTTTCCACGATAAAAAACGAATCCTATTTTGGATATTCTTTTCAAAAGAGGAAATAAAAATAAGAAGACTTTTTGCAAAGTGACATTTGATCGATATCTCAAATTTTTTGCAACTTTTTACTCCTTAAAAGCTTCTTTACTTGTCAAGGGGATGAAGAAAAATAATTAGAAAAATTGCGATTTTTTACTTTAGATCTCCAAATATTTTGGAGTGGCTTCTTATTGAGTGAGGAGAGTTTGGGAATTTTAAAACAATGTGGAATTTTAAATTTGTCAGAATTCTGAAGTTCAATTGCCTGGGATGAATACTAAACCAAACAAGAGGGCGGAAACTTTGAATTAGTAAGAAAAGCCATGAACTACGATTTGAAGAAAACTTTTTCAGGCTTATAACTAATAAATAAACCTCACAGATTTTTCTCCATCCTTTTGCCGATCTTGATTGCCGAGGGCGTTCCCAAATCCTGATATACATAATTCGAAACCAAACTTTCTATTAACTCTTTTAAACACAAAATCTTTTAGATAAAATGTTAAAGAAGAACTTTTCTGAATATGTCAATCTAATTGAATACTCCGAAATTTTCTTTCTTCGAAATTGTATTATTATTGATTTACTAATAAAAATATGCTTTTTGGTTTTGTTTTCCTTTCATTCGCTCATGGAAATTAGTACTTTATTTGATCAAATAAAAAACTTAGTATTCTGAGACACAATTCTCAAAACTTAGTATTCTGCTGTCTTGGGCCCTAGTTAGGTGCCACAATTCGCAGCCATAGAGAAGAACAGGTGTGATGCAGGAGTTATAAAAAGGCGGCATTTTGTTTTAACCAAGTAAATATCCGATCTTCAGACAGCTTTCATACTGTTGAATGCGGCGCCCACTACTCCAAGCCGCACTCCCAGTTCTTTCTGAACTCTGCCGTTTTCTGTCATGTACGCTCCCAAGTATTTGAAGCTCTCGACCCTTTCGATGACTTTGTCCCGACAAAGCCAGGGGGATCTGGGCATCTTGACACGAGCTGTATTTAATATAAAAAAATATCGAAAGAAATATTAACTTCGTACTCAATTTTCTCGAAAACTATGGGTCAAAAAAAAAAAAAACTACAAAATCGACTCCAAATATGACGTATATTCACTGGTTTCCCGCTTGTACATCGATTTTTGTTCCGCTATAGGTAAAGAATTGCTTAGAATTTTAATTAAAATAAATTGAATTGTCTCCATGATTTTTTTTTCTTATTTTACTTACTCTTCCCAAACTACTAACCCAAAATATTTGTCCGTTGTTACTAGTAAAAAGTGCCAAACTTATAGCTCATCTCTCCATCTTTATTATCTGACCGCGTGAATTTGTTTCAGCACTTCCCCAGCGGGACCCCCTGGTGGAGGGGGCGGCCACAGTATATTCCCAGGGGGATGAGATAAGGCTGAACTGCACTTCGGACCCCTCCCTACCCCCCGCGGACCTCACGTGGTACATCAATGATGAAGAGGTAAGAACATAGATACAAAATCTACAAACGTCACAGTGATAATAAATACATAATACTTAGTGATTTCTCATGGAAATGGATTTAATAAATAATTTTGAAAAAACGTGTTTTACACACTACTAAAGGGTACCTCAGCATCTTAAGCAGATGCTCTTTGGCTCACACCAGATGTATCCCGCCTGATTCCAACACAATATACACCGTGTCTCACGATGAGACCGCGAAACTCCGGAGGGTGATTGTTCATGGTATTCTGAGAAAAAAATCCTTGTAAAGTTTTTTGATCCGGGCATTTTTAATAATTAATTAAAAAAAAGTATTAATAAAAAAGCGACTATGTAATACTGGCTTCTGTTTGAAATGCTAGCGGTGGCGGGGTGGCGGTGGGCGGGGAGGAGTGGGGGTCCGCTCTGGTCACCGAACGCCTTGCCTTGTGCGAACATTCAAAATTCGAATTTCATATCTGAAATTGGTGCAGGTCACGTGGTGTTAGCCAGTTCAAAAATGGACGGTATTACACGCGTGAATTTTTATTCATATTTTAATCATTTTTTTAAGAAATTAGAATTGAGTTTTTTGAAAAACTTTACTAAGATTTTTTTCTCAGAATATCATGAATAATCACCCTCTGGAGTTTCGCGGTCTCATCGTGGGTAACGGTGTATAAGTAATCAGTTAAGAACAGTCAATGATAGAAAATCCACTTGATGAAATATAATCCTTGTACATCATAAGCAAGGTTTGAAAATAATTGTAACTCCTATTTTAAAAAAAATCGTGGCCCAACGTGCTAACAACTATACCACGAGGCGGACGGAATCGTAGAAACGTATATATTTTTATACTTTTAGTATTCTTTTTTTTGTCAAACGATAGCCTCTATAACGGCTAGGATGCTGAAATCACAAAATTGTAATTCCAGGTTTGACTCCTGGTAAAATCCAGGCTAAGCTCGAGTGTTTTGTAATGTTATTCACCTGTTATATTATTGGGTCTCCTGGCTTGTTGCGATGGTTTAAAAATATCATTTAAAAAAATTAAAAGAACAAAAACAAAAGAAAAATAAATTAATCCTTGCTTCCAAAGCATCGCATTCGCGGTGTCCGGATGTCCACTGCAGCTGCTGATAATTTGTTGACAGCTTACGTCAGATCTACAGGCAATGATTTATTAATACACCTAGATCTGCCTTGCAGAGTAAATTATTTGGAAAAAGTAATGATACGAAGGTTCCGCACCTTTAATTCTTATCTATACACTTACACGGGTCAACCTATCAGAGCCCTCGGACTGCCGGCAAGCATCCGCCCACACAGCGCAAAAGGTATGGGCTATATATAGGATTACAGTAACAATATACAATACTAACCCGTTCCTTTTGAGGAGCGTTCATGAATTTTACGATCCATCTAAAGTGACTTTTTTTTTCTTGTGGACGCGCTTTTCTCAATTATTTAGAAAGAAAACTTCTTTGAATATTAATTATTTAAGGCTATGTGAACAAATATGAAAAAACATTTACTTGTGGAAAATTACATATCTTTTTTGTTAATTTTACTCGTACGGTTTTTACACGGTTTCACGACACAATAAGGTATTTTGGATTGTTTTCTGGAGGTCCGACCCGGCCGGCGGCGGCGGTTAGAAAAATACTAAACACGCGTATGGCGGAGTTGGAGGTTTTGGCGAAGTTGAAGTGTCATTCATTTTTTGGGTTCAGATCATATCTAAGTTTATTAATAAAATAATGTCTACAGGATATAGAACTGACTTGGGAAGAAGCGCGGGATCTGGCGGTCGATCTCTTGGCTTGGAGGCAGTTTGTGAAATTCATATGCTCCACACAGGGAGCGAATAATATGAAATAATGACGATAATGTATCAGTTCCGTAGAGATGGAGCGAAGTGGGCAGCTGGAACAACGAAGGCGGAGAAGAGGAGAGAGGCGATGCCGGGTTCGGGTTTCCGATGCTGGTACCAGGAGTGTGAATCCAGGGCGTGTCCGAGTCTTCCATGACGGCGTTCACTGTCTTACATCAGGCAAGACACTGCGTCTTGGCTGCTGACGTGGGGTACTGGCCGAACTCTCCGACTGAAGGAGAGTTGCACTACGTAGTTCTGACCCTCGTACGGGTATTTATAGACACAACAGTCCTTTGTTATTAGAGTTGTATGGTGGGAATAAAACAAAGTCGTGGTGCCAAAGCATACTGGCGGATAGTTGAATTGCAGCGTCAGCTGATGATTTTCTTTTATAGGAATATTACCTAACTCGTGTAGTTTATACCTGACGCAGACTGGAATTATATTTGCCACTTTTGGGACGTTTGTACCGTCTGGCTTGTTCAACCCCCACAAACTTAAAGTCTCTCTTTTTTCACTATATTTGTTCCTATCCCTGGTTTATGTACGCTTGCCCCGACAAAGGACTCCCTACAATGTTACTTTTTTTCAATATTTGTCGACAATTTTGTTTTAAATGAATGTAAAAATATAACAGTGTGTCAGGAATTTATATAGAAGTTGTATTTATAAAGGTTAGAATCAACGAATTGCCGGAAACAAATGGGCTGCCTGGAGGACATCACAAGAGACAGTTCTCTATAGCTGCATCCTTGCGGCCTTATCCTCTGCTCAACAACCTCAAATTCGAATGGCCTGGAAGTAAGTTTATTTTTTTATCTAAATTGTTATTACAAAAAAAATTTATTGATATTAATAGTTGCGAGGAACGAACAGAAAGAAAAGAATTTGTTTACACAATACAAAAAGCCACATGATATGTGAAATGAAGATGCCTTCAAATTTTTACTAGTTCATTTTTTTATTGTTACATTTTCAGGGTTATAAACAAAAATAGTTAAAGTCTACTTAGAAAAACCTGGTTTAATAATGGTGAGCGGCAGGAAGCTTGAAAAAGTAGGAAAAGTGGAATATTTAGGTCGCATTAAATTTATTATTTTTTAATAACGAAAAAAATAAAAAGTTTTTTATTGCGGTATAAAACATACATCAACAACATTCGTCTTGATCATTAAATACTTCTTAGGAATACAACTTGTAATCGAATGCCATAAATGCTAGCCTTAAAAACAGGTAGGGAATTAAAAAAATTCCTATAACAATCCTTAAAAAGATCCAAATGAGGCGTTTGTGTTTTTGTTCCCTAACTGTAGGCATTTTAAAAAAAAAATATTCTTTCGTCTTTGTTCTCATTATTTTGTAAAAACGCATAAAGTGACGTATAAACATGTAATCGTTAATTAAAATTTTGCCTCTCCTCATGAACTGTTCGATATATTTTTTAATGTTAAAAATCCGCAAAAAAACATAATTATCCCATATGCCCCCCATCGTTTTTTTATATTATTTGCATCTAAAATTGAGGTGGTATGTAGGAATGAAAACAAGTTCAATTTACCGCAATTATAATATAATTTTGCTTTAGTCTGGTCCTCGATTAAAAAGTTGGTAGGTTTATCGTAGTTGACAGAGGAGCGTTAGTAGTCATAATTGCGATAGCCATTCGATAAAATTTAGAAATCTGTTCGTTTAGCTCAGTAGAAAGCAGGACCGGTGATCAGAAGGACCCAGATTCAAATCCTGGAGCAAGCGATTAGTTATTTGATCAATGCAATTAGTTATCGTGGTTTTTTCTATCGTTCTATTGATTTGTGAAATAAATTTTAACATCAGTTTTATAATTAAGTTAGGAAAAAGTCCTGCCATTAATATAAGATGATTTTTTCATTTGTCCTAGTTTAAAAAAAAAAGAAAGAATAATCAAAACAAATAATTAAAAAGTACTCTGATTCAATATTATTCATTCACCTAGCGTTAATAAAACACCCCTAAATTAATACCTTTTTCGGTATTACAGTTTATTCTGGTCCAAAAATATCTAAAGTGTTTGTAGCGTCCAAATGCAAAATCCAGTATTAGAGCGGGACTTTTACCCAGGTGAAACTCGTTATCCAGGTAACAGAATATTTATTTAGGGGTAGGTAATCCTTACAGTTATCACGGATAAATAATGGGGGAGATCATAAATAATTTCCCTCATTTTTAACACAGTTTTAATTACGGTCGCGCGAACGGGAGCCTTATCCGTGGTAAAATGAGGTATCGCCGGAAACAGCTTTTCATGAAGGCTTTCCCGTCCAGCTGAGCCTGAAAACGGAAGCGAACTTGGCCCGGAAGTGAATGTCTCATCAACCACTGAAGTATTCCACTTTTTACGTTTAAATTTCGTGGAGTTTGTTTAAAATGGAACGTAAAAAAAGTTTTGTAATATTATGAGAGAATAACTTTCGCAGGCACATGCACTTCATAATTCTTCAAAAAAAACAAAGTGTTGAATCGACGCTTCACTAAATCTAACATCACTTTTGACAACTGTTTGGCATTAGATTAATAGTGCAGTCGTAGATATCGTATCCATTCGTCACTTAAGAATATTCTGAGATGTCAGGATATTATGATCCTATAAGTATTTTAATTAATTGAATTTAACTTTTTATTTTTTTCTGATGTTTTAAATGCAGCAAAAGTTTGCTTGCCACGTTTTTTTAAAAAACATTGTGTAAACACATAATTACCCTGCTTCAAAAAGTTTCAAGTCCTTAGTGCCTTGGGGTCTTGAAATTTTCAAGCAGTAAAGTTCTAAAACAGGGGAAAAAATTCCGTCAAGTTTTAGTCCTGGTTGAATGTGTGCAAATATAAAAATATTATTATAGGTAATCAAAGTTCGTAACGTTTTTTACGGCCTGAATTCTGTATTCACAGATAATGTTTTTCTGGGTGATTATGCCGTGTTTGTCGGTTTTTTGTAGCCGACGTTTCGGAGCAAACTGCAGTGTGTCCATTTTAAGAGGTGTCCAAAAGTGCGGCATAATAACCAAGAAAAATACATTTGCTGTATTATATAGGTCTTTATAATTATTAAAATGTTATTAGGTTATTTAACTTATACCTACGTCCTATGTAAAACATTTAAAATAAAAAGCATATATTTGTAAAAATTATACGCAGATACCATAAGATGTAATAACAATATTTTTCTTTTGACAGGTGGGGTAGAAAAGCTGAAGCATCATAAATACATTTCTTCATCTTATATCTATAAGTATTTATTTTTTCGTAACATAGTCTCATCATAAACAAACTGAAAATACAAACGTTCATTGATGATGTTCTTATTTATTTTTTGTTAGAATACTGACTGTGAATGTATCTTATGTTCAAAAGAAAACATCTGTTTTTTTATTACTTTGAAAATAAATGTTTATATCAACTTTCGATGTGAATATATTTATCCCAATAATAAGAAAGGGAAAATCTCTCAGTTACATAAACAGCTGAAAAAATACAACGATATTGTCATTCTATGAAACGAAATTGGGGAAGAAATTATTAAATTGATATGGAATTATTATTTGTTCTAACGCTAGCGTAAAATATACAATTATAGTTCAATATTTTTTGATTGTGTGACAAAAAATGAATAATAAATTAGAATGGTATATTAATAATTTTTTAAAATGACTAAAAAAAATAATGTAACACAAAAAAAACATTATGGCAAAGAAACATAACATAATATTATTAAAACGATTATAATTTTAATTAGTCACCAAATAAAACATCGTTACTCATTAATTTATTCGAGTAGATAAACCCAATTTTTAGATTATTTATTGAAGTACCTAACAAAAAAATTTTGAAATAACAGTTTGATTTGATTTTACTTTGTGTTTTAATAATTCTTTGCAACTATAAATTTGTAGATAAAATAATAATTCCATTAAAAATATTTTTATAAAAAAAAAACACAATGTCTTATTAAGGTTGCTATAATTTAATTTGAAAAAATGCACTATCTTTTTGTTATTTAAAAACATAATTTAAGGAATTAAAATATTTTTTGTTATTTGCAAGCGATCAGGAAAATAAATGTGTAAGATTTACCCTTATTTAAAATAACCAAACATACCATTTTTTGTATTATATTCATATGTAAATCATACCTATATAAAAGTTTGCACATTGTAAATATTCCCTTTTTTACTATTGTTTTGTAAATAATATGTTAAACAAAATGATAAGATTTACACTTTATTAATTTTTAATCTAGATATTATTTGAATGGCAAATTGAACAAGTGTAAACAATATATATATATATATATACATAGTCATATATATAAAGTGAAAGTATTATTTAAATCTGTTTAAATTATCGCGAAAATAGCAGAGACTATTGTATTAAACAAACACCTCTAAATGTTTATAAGCACAATGAAGTTTAATAAATAAATTATTGGAAACCAAACGTTTTTTATTTCTAACCAAGAATTTTATCCTATTTTGGACACATTTAATTTGTTAGAACTGCTAAATGCCTGGAAAAGCTGGTGATCAAGGACTGTGTTGAAAGAAAGCGAGTGAGATGACGGTTTCTTGCAAGGATAGACCAAATAAAGAAGCACACGGGGTCGTCTCTAAATACTTTAGACGATATGGCACAGGACTGCGAGGAATAGAGGTAGTTGGTATAGCTACCTACAATGAAAGCCCTAGACTTTTTTAAAGACTATTGAGTATTTTTTCAGCCCAGTACAACTCTACCGATTTTTTAAAGCTAATCCGCTCAATTTGAAAGATTCAGTTTTAACTAGAAAAAGCGGGAAGGCTAAATACGCCACCAAATGGTTTTATTGCCGCTATCACTGTCTCGGCTCTAAGATTGTCATTTACACATTCACCCCAACCTGCTCAAGGAGCTGATTTACAGTGATAAGGATTTTAGTAATACCATCCCTTCTTTAGTCGTTAGTTACAACTACCTCCCGCCGAACCGCAGCCTCCCGCCCACCCCTTTGCCAACTACGCCCAGAGGAGACGCGGCAACAACCCCGGCTGAGTCCAAGAGGAGAGGAAGGAAGGAGAGGATTGAAAGGACTACGAGGTTGGAAGATTGTGAAGTTAATCTTACTCCCGAGGGTCCTAGAACATAACATACAGTATTACAAGTCATCTTACCTGGCGGACCTATACATAACACCTACCATTCACAAAACTCGATGTAAAAACGAAAAACCAGTGAATACACGTCATATTTGGAGTCGATTTTGTAGAACAACTTTTTTTTATTTGACCCATACTTTTCGAGAAAATTTAGTACCTACGAAGTTAATTTTTTTTCGATAATTTTTTGCAAATTGTTATCAAATGTATACTTTATTATGTACTATCTATGAAGAAATCAAGATAAAAAACTGTATTTTAAAAAGAATTTGTGCAAATTTACTTAATCTGCCATACTTATTAAAGCTTTAAGGCGATCCATCCAGCGCGGAGCAAAAAAAGACAGTTTTCAAACTAAACTTTAGAGAACGCAAAACGTACGCTTTGTATATGATTGATTTTCAATGAAAATACATGATTTTATAATATTAATTGCAATTGTTTTTTAGCAATTTTTGAAAAAAAAGCACTAAATTGAACAATACGAATAGAAATGTAAAAAAAAAACATTTTTAAAAGTAATATGTATAACAAAGAGCGATTAAGTTTCAACAATTTAATTCGAAATGGACTCGGAAACAATTTTATTTTACGAAAATCTGATACATTAAAAAAACCATCCTTCAATAAGAACAATAATTGATCTTTAAAAAACTATAACTAAAAATATTAGAATATAATATCTAATTACTAAAACTTTGTGTTGAAAATGTTTAAAAAAACAAAAAATGCACCTTTCCTTGCAATTTTTAAGTCAAATATTTTTTTTTACTAATCAAATAAACTAGATAAATGTTCAATCTTTTATATGGTTTTCAAAATTTTATGTTAAGCTCTACATGTGTTATTTGACTCTTAAGTTTAGTTTGAAAACTGCCTTTTTTTGCTCCGCGCTGGATGGATCGCCTTAATAAGAAGAAAAAAAAATTTGTACAAATCAAGAGAAAGTTAGAAAAACTACCTACACTGTAAAACATTTTTCTAAGCTATGATTAAAAAGTCATATTACAAATTCGACTACAAATATAATGTAGATTCACCAGTTTTCGGATTGTACTACGAGTTTTGTTACACCATATGTAGTTTTAAAATCCATGGTAGCTTATTTGATATTTTTGCTTAAATTTAACGAAGATAGATGTTAATCATTTTATAGACCAATTTTGTTTAATTATATTAGGGGTGTGTCTAAAGAGGTTTCATTACGTCTGTCCAATTATAAGGTATCAAGTTCAGGTATCCAGAAAGACGATTAGACACCTTGTCTCTTGTGACTAATTAGGGGAGACGGAATGGAATGACTAAATATCTGAAATATCATATTAAAATTCATCGCACGATATTCAGAAACAATAAGTAAATAATTTCGACCGGGTTGTGGTCTAGTTCCCTTGCATCATCCTAAATCAGGTCCACATTCCGTAGCTCCGACGTAAACTGCCGACGGATTGTTAGCAGTGGACGTCGAGAACCTGATGCCTTGTAAAAAAGGCAAGCATGGTTAAGGCTCTCGGGAGGCATACGTAGTATTATGGCGTAGCCAGCCGAAATGCCTACGCCGGATGACAGTAGAAACCAAGGGTTGCTGCGTCCATTGTCTCACTTCTGTGTTCCTTACAAAGTCAAACCACCGCACATTTAATATTCTTCTAAGCACCTATTCTCGAAACTCAGAAGTCAGCTATTTTGGGCCCTGATCAGGTCCCATGATTCGCAGCCGTTGAGGAGAACAGGTGTGATGCAAGCATAACAAAGGCGGGATTTTGTTTTAACCGAAATAATGAGTAAATAATTTTGACCGGGTTGTGGTTTAGTTCTCTTGCATCCTCCTAAATCAGGTCCACACCCCGTAGCTCCGACGCAAACTGCCGAAGGATCGTCAGCAGTGGACGTCCAGGACGCCGACAACCTGATGCCTTATAAAATAGGCAAGCATGGTTAAGGCTCTCTAGAGGCATACGAGAACCTTTTTCTCAATGCATCGATCCTGTGTTTCTACCCTCACTTCACTTAACTTCCTACCCTTTTCCCGGTACCTGGTCAACCACTTGGAAATGTTAGTTAGCAATTTATTCCTTAATTTTAATGTAGTATTGTACAAAGCCCTGAAGAAGCAGTAGTATCTCCGAAACCGGTTGGCATTTTTTTGGCATTTAAAAATCTAAAACAGCGCGATTATTTCCTGCTAAAATCAGTTTTATTAATTACACTAGTAAACGCCAGGCTACTGCGTAATTATCATTAATTAGCTGAAGCACATAATTAGTCCTGAAATGTAATGTACTCTCCTGGAGCTCCCTAAGTAGAGAGATGGTGTAATGATAAAAGAGAGTGGTGACTTTCCACCTCGGCACGGGTTCGGATCCCTGGACACATATTCATAATCTCCCATTAAAACTTAAGAGCCTTTTCGGGTAGTTTCGTCTCTGGGCGCCACTTTTCCCTGCGAAATATATTAAATTATATCAAATTCAGCATGTTTTTTGGTGAGGGTCGACGTAATTTCAAAATTTTAATTAACAAGTAAAGGTTATACAAGCTATTATAAATTATGCTGTAATTCTGCTATATTAGTTTTGTTAGGGGCGTAGTTTGATATCTCTTTTCTGAAAGGAATGAATTTATTGCCTGTGTAAGTCCTTTTAATAGGTTCTATCATCAATTTCACCGCGAAACTCGTGACTTAGTGCGAAATAATGATTTTATTTACGTCTCTGGGTAAATCACTTTTCTTAGCCATTAAAGTAATATCCAAGATTTCTGGTTTATCCGTGTTAACTTTATAAATTTAGAATAGAATTACGTAAAGTCAAACTCTAATATCTAAGGTCTAATTTCTTATTTCTAATTTCCAATATAATGTTAAGTAACGTATATACCTAATATAAGGTCCTTACATATGAAATTGGCGTTTTGTATGGGAGGAACATAAAGATGTTTTTTTTAAAAATATAATATATTTATTAAATCAAAGTATGTACCATTGTTATCTATACACTTTGCCATCTCATAGGTAGTTCATCGATCCCTTTACTAAAATAACCATTCGGACGGAAATCAATAAAATCTTTGAAGTCGGTTTGGACTGCCCTATCGGAGTTGAATTTTTTCCCTTGCAAGAAGACATCCAAATTTCGAAAAAAATAGTAATCTGTTGGGGCAAGGTCCGGAGAGTACGGTGGATGTCTTAGACATTCCAATTGAAGCTCTTCTAATTTGGTAGCCGTCTGTTGTGCAGTGTGTGGTCTAGCGTTATCATGAAGCAGCAGTGGCCTAGAGCGATTAACCAGCCTCGGTTGTTTAGCAGGCAGCTTTTCCATCATGGTTTGCAGTTGCTGACAATAAACATCTGCCGTAATCGTCTGGCCAGATTTAAGAAAGCTGTAGAGAACGACACCAGCACTAGTCCACCAAACGCTCAGAAGTAACTTTTTTGGAGTCAATTTTCGCTTGGGGCATGGTTTGGCTAGTTCGGCATGGTTCAGCTATTGCGATGAGCGCTTTCGATTATCATACAGGATCCACTTTTCATCACAGGTAATGATTCGATTCAAAATCACTTCATTATTGTGCCGGTTGAGTAATGCAACTCAGCAGTCAACGCGCGTTTGTTGATTTGCTTCACTCAATTCGTGAGGTAGGTACCCACCTTTCAAGCTTTTTCACCTTCCCAATTGGCTTCAAGTGGATTAAAACAGTTTTATCACTAACACCGCAGCCTGCAGCTAACTCGGACGTGGTTTGCGATGGATCCGCTTCCACAATAGCCTTCAATTCTTCATTATCAACTTTGGTCTCCGGCCGTCCACGGGGCTTGTTCTGCAGGTCGAAATTTCCAGAACGAAAACGTTGGAACCAAAAACGCACTGTGTTTTCTTTTGCAGCACCGTCGCCATACACATCATTAATCCTTCGAGCCGTTTCTGCAGCGCTGGTGCCACGGTGGAACTCGTACTCGTAAATAACGCGATATTTCAAGTTTTCCATTTTGTAAACTGAGTGACGCAAAAAAAAAACAATTGAGGAAAAAACAAATGAATTATAATTTTCAAAACACAAATACTTAAGTAAATAACTGTATAAATTTGAATTTGGAATTCCTAACCAAAGAGAAGATATTTGAGATCAAAGTTGCCAGTACGGCAAAACGTCAATTTCATATGTAAGGATCTAATATAAGCATGAGATTGAATAGTATTGATTAAAAATAAACATAAAATATTTCTTTAGATATTGAATACACAATATTTTCTCATTTATTTAAAATTTTCAAACATAATAAACATCTATGAACATAAATGAGAAAGCAAAAAATGTTTAATATATCTGGGTTTTAATATGAAAACGTTTATTTTAATATAAAAACGTGGGTGTATAAAAATAAGTATAATGTTTCGAGGCCAAGATTTAAAAAAACCCACTCTTTCACATTTTATACATTTGAGATAAAAATATATTTCAATCGTCCATAGCAGAAACCCTCTGAGCCAAATAAACTAGTCTTTTATATTTTTTTATAAAAACACTTTAAGAGTACGAAAGAAAACCTTTTTCTGAGAAATGTAATCCCCTTTTCGTGAATGTAATCCTCCGCGATATTACAAAGATAAAGAAAGAAAAATCTTTACTTTAAAAATAATAAAAGTTTAATTTATGGAAAATACATTCTTCAAATCGTTCTGCTAGTCAGATGCTTGGTTCGCGAAGGATTTAACATTTCCCAGACGTATGAAACTAATTATCTCTTAAATACAAATTATTCTGAAGGATAGGAATAATTAGTTGAGAAATAATTTTAAAAGATGTTCACTTGTATCGGAAGCCCCTAATGGCGTCCTTGACGTCCAATGTCGACATCGGTCAGCAGCTTACGTCAAATATACGGGACGTAGGCCTGACTTGAAAGGGTGCACGGAAACTGGGCGCCCGCCGCGCCGATCGCATGGCATAGATGAAGTTTGTGAATCAATATAAATCCACATAGAGTGCAAATTTGTGGAGTCAATGACACTGGGTTTGCATAGTATTAAGAGTGTATTGTGTTTTATTTCCAATGAAATAAAAAACGTATTATTTGGCCATGATTCTCTGTGATGCAAAAATGAGAAATTTTGTAGAATCCATATGCTTCACATAGGGGGTGGATAGGAAAGATGATTAAAAAAATCTACAGCTTTTGTACCTTTATCTTATTCTTTATACAATATATTATTTTCGTAAAACTGTTTTTCTATATTTCGTAATAATGTTTTTCTTTATTTCGCAATATTGTTTTTCTATATTTCGTATAAATGTACTGAGAATAAAGTCCGAATTGAAAAACCACTTTCCCTACTCAAGTAGGCCTTATATATATTTATCTGATGGGAAATTTTTGGATAATACCTTGAAAAGTTAAAAAAAATGTTATTATGAAAACATTGGTAGCTAAAAGATTTCATTTTTTCTATTTTATCAAAGAATAAGAACACAGGATGCGGCAAAAGTTATGACCGGGTTTTAGAGAGTTGTAAAATAAAAAAATGAACTGTTTTTTTTCAAATCTGCATTAATTTATGATATCGGTTTAACTCAAAGTTTTTGAATAGCACATCAGCAAAATAGCGACCATTAGCAGTAACATACTGAAAAATTACATAACGAGTAGCTTTTTGGTATATTTAAAGGGATATGGCGTGACGTTTTATTCTCAGTGATTCAGGTTATTAGAAATATTTCATATGTGATACACTGGCACTGAAGCGTTGGACCTTAGGTTCCCAAAGTGGGGCACCTTGCTCCTCAGGGGACCCTGGAGAGATTTGAGGGGGCCTTCTCTGGATCTGGGGAAGTAGGGGAGCCCTGGGAAGCAATCAGGGGGCATGAGGTGGTAAAATGTATGACCTTATAGAATTTTTAAAATCTGTTATTACAGGATGTACATACGTGTAATAAATGGAAGGTGTAAATAATTAGTGTATTTGTATTTGGTTGTATTCTGATTGTATTAATATTTTTTTTGTGTTTGTAATAACTGTGTGTTCTGGCATGAATATATATATTTAATGTTATTATTTATAGGCCCAAAATGAGTTTATTGTAACTAAAACATGTAAAATGTATTTTAGAAATTAAAAAAAAATAAATATCATCTATGATTTTGTGATGTTTCAAATAATTATACTTATTTATGAACAACATTTTGAATGAATACAAATACTTGTAGACAAATTACTGGATTATACCCATGCTGGGCTGATATCAGATATTATTGATATCTCAACAGAGACAGAGAAGCTCTGGAAACGAATGTGGGTTATCTAGGCGTTTACAGGGCTTATGACCTGTCATTGGCTGGGTTAAGTGGCCACTTGACGTAATTACAACATTCCCCATTCCGCCTGTCATCTGACAACCATGTATGACAAATTTTTTGAAACTTGTATATATCTAAGATGTAAAGAACAATCCGCTTGCGAGTTGTTATTTCGACAGATTTCGAATATTTTTAATATTCTTTCTCTATAGTGACATCTATTGAGAATATTGATATCAATAATATATACTTATTTAGTTTATAGTTCTATTATAGTTAAATTATAGTTCATGAATTGACCTCTATGGGCCTATGATGGTTGGTTTACATTGTTTACATTGTATTGTATAATTGATTTGGTTTTTTAAACTAAAATAAAAGAAAATAAAATAAAAATATAATAATTCCTTCAAACCCGGGCATAATTTTTGGCACATCCTTTACTACAAAAGCAAATACTTAGAAAATCAAATTTAAACTTTATTGGTTATATTGAAATACAAAACGAATAAAAATATTTTATGACGTCTTTAGTAAAATTCTCCTTATAAAGTTATACAAAAACGTATTGGTAAAAAAAAATCTTCTTGGTTAGTAATTCTGTGTGTGTGTACCTATGACATTGGGAGAAAAGTATAAGAAATACTTATGTAAGTACCTATTTGGATAAAAATATTCACAGTTACCTTTCAATTATGCAAATATTAAGGCGAAATAATATATAGGTAAAATAAACAGGAATAAAATAATTCGATTTGGAAATAATTTCGTCCTAGTTTTATAAATAAGCAAATTGACCATTTTTTATTTATTGTTGATTATAAAGTTAGCTATTTAATGAAGCTTATCAAATATTTTCAGTTTTTTTTATTTATAAAGACGTAATGATTTTTCAAAGTTAAGCATATGCATATCATGGATTTACTATCAAGAATCACCATAAATGCATTTCAAGAGAAATGGGCACAGAGAGTTATAATAATAGGATATCTAAGATACACATTGTATATATTCAGGATTTTTTCCGGTTTCCGCGAAGAGGATAGAACGTCACACCACACTTGCTTCCTCCATATTCATACATCTTTTCATGCATGCACGACGACACATTGATCCGACTATTCCTATGACCGCTTTCAATTACTTGTACTTAATCATTCCATGTCTTTCTCGGCCCTTCTCGACTTCTATACCCTGGTACACTTGCATCAACGATTAATGAAGCCGTTCTTTTAGTATTCATTCGCTCTACATGACCGAACCATCAATCGTACAGGACATTTCCTATTTACTTAGTAGTTCTTATAAAAATAAATTTGAAGGACTTTGTGGAAACATTTATTACTTGAGAATGATAACCCAAATTGCAGGAAAGGAACACAAGATATAAATTAGTTCACGGTTGTAAGTATCATAAAAGATGTCTTTGTGATAAAACTTGAATTATGCATCATCATCTCAGCCCGTTGAGGTCCACTGCTGGACATAGGCCTCCCCCTGCCGTCTCCACTCCTCCCGGTCCTGCGCCGTCCCCATCCACTGTCTTCCAGCAGACTTCCTGATGTCGTCCACCCATCTCATCGGTGGACGTCCTTGAGGCCTCTGGTTCCTCGGTCTCCACACCAGAACGCGTTTCGTCCATCTGTCGTCCGTCATTCTGGCTATGTGACCGGCCCATTTCCACTTCAACCAAGCAATTCGCTCCACCACGTCGCAGACCTTTGTCTGGCGTCGGATCCAATCGTTCCTTTTTCGGTCTCTTAATGTTATTCCAAGCATAATTCTCTCCTTGCTCCTCTGTGCAACTTGCAACTTATGGGAGGATTGCTTGGTCAGAGTCATTGTTCCCGCATCATAAGTAAGGACGGGCAGAATGCATTGGTTGAATACTCGAGTCTTGAGTGAGTTGGGAATGGAGCTTCGGAATGTGGAATTTAGCTTTCCAAAGCCACCCAAGAGAGATTTATCCTCCTATCCACCTTGCTGGTCTGATTGTCTCTGCCTTAATATTCGAATTAATTATGCATAAGCTGTGGTAATATTGTACGGTTTTGAGAAGTATTTGGGTTTTTCTCATATAACGATCTATTATAATACAACGTTTGTGTTCTTATAATCTTCTGACAAGAATTCACTAGAAGGGGTTTCCATACAAATTTTCTAAAAATATACGCTTCCTAGGGTTAATTTCATAATATCACTTATTATCAAATTCCACCGTCTAAAGACAGCACTTACAACACACGAAACGTGTGACGTAGATGGGTAATGATGACGTAGACGCCCATTGATGACGTAATGTACTACTAGTGAGTTACTAGATACCTTAGACAAGTAAGTATTTTTCAAGTATGGAATGTCATTTTGAAATTCTTATTCAAAGCTTAAAATGAAGCCAAATATTTCAATTTCGGGATATTTTTTTTAAAAATATTTTCTAAATTTAATTTACGGACTTAAGTCCATTACAAACATAAAATTATTCTAACACATATTATATCATAAATGTGCCAAAAAGCAGGAAACAAGTTGTGGTGGAATGGGATTAGAACCCAGGGGCCTTATTTCGCCGTGTCCGTCGTAATCTTTATCTTATATACGACGCGCTCGCATTGGGCTTACTATAACTTTTCAATAAGATACCTCTCATATACGATTCGTCGCATGATGGCATAGATATAAAACCACAAACAGTGGCTGTTGTTCCAACACTGAAAAACAGGAGCAAAACAACGAAATTTCACATAGACCAATCAGATGGCAGTATTTAGTTTCTAATTTTGGCCAATTTCTATGCTTAAGTTTGAATAAAAAACTGTCAGTGATAAAATATTTTGTTCCCCAGACTGTGTGAGGCGGGTTATTGTGATTTTAAAAGACTTGAGCGCATTTTATACAATATAAAAATCGTTAAAATATACCTTTAAAACATACCTATTCATACATGTTAAAAATATTACATTATGTTGTAAATTTTCATGATATGTATTCTTTCTTTTACTATAAATAAGGTCGTTAAGAATGTTATGAAGTTTTATAATGTATTTTAGAATGTTTTCTTTTAAATGTTATAGTTTTAATACATCTTTATAATGTTTTCCATTTTCCTAAAAATATAATGTTTTATGGAATTCGTATATTTATTTGAAAACCTATTCTACTACCATTACTACTTTCCCTTATATGCACCTATGGTACCTTGAGTACTGCATTATCCAAGTGCAATAAATCTTGATAATCTGGAAGGAAAGATGATCAATCTTACGCTTCTGTGCAGCCCAAGGTAACGGGGAAAATTGCAGATATCAAACTGGCTGAGAGGCTTTTTTTAAATCGTTACTCATTACATTAGCAAAACACACACATCAAGTGATAAGAATATACTCAAATTGGATGTTTTTATTTTTTTTTTTTATTTGTTTATGGACAGCCAACAGACATACACTTATTTTAATATATACAACATTAATTTCTAACAATAAAGTCCACTTATAGGCTATCACTTAAGTATCTAAAAATATTGAAACATTTATATGCTAATTATTTTCATAACAAAAATTACATTACAGCAATGGGATTTTAAATTTGTTACGGTGAAGTCGTCATCATCATCATCATACCATATCCGCTCCCTATGTGGGGCATATGGAATCCACAAACTGCCTCCAGGCCAAGCGATCGGCCGCTTGCTCCCGGTGAAGTACCTTGGTTTACACTCTTACAACCTCGTTATAGTAGGGCAGGTAGAAGTTTATAATTAGGAGCTTCACCGATCACGAATGTTGAATGTTTATAATAATTTAATACTAGACATGAGAAAATAAAGACAACAACAAAACATTATCATGGAACCAAAATCACAATATTTTGACAGTCTACGAAAATGTCGCGAAGTCGAAATGCGGATTGAAAAAACGGCAAATAATAAATGGCTATGATGTTAACGCATACAAGTGTCGCATTGTACGTCCATAGTAAGGCCCCTGTAGCTCAAGCACAGATAACTATCGACGTAGTAAAAACCGTGCTAACCACGTGCTAGCCCTAACGATTTGATCGATCACTGTGACCATTCGTTCGATAACCGTGGTATCGATATCCGAGCATAGCCGATCTGAGCCGAGCGGGCCGATGCACGCTATAACGCGGCCTTACGTCAAACGTTAAATCAACGCGCTTGTCGGATTTTTTATTATGTCGACTGCTTTTCTCAATATTTGGCTTGCCGAAAACCGGCTAAATTAATAAAGATTGTAGTGAAGATTTGTGCGAATAAGATATATCTCGGGAAATGGCTCGCGACTAGTTATGCGCTCGTTTAATAATCCCGATCGACTAACTTTTAACGCGTGTTCCATTGGGGATCGCGAAAACGTTTAAACATCCATTGGTAAGAATAGTTCGTATCACGTCGCTTATTACCGAGGTCGGCACTGATCTGTGATCGAGCAACAGGGATTCTAATCCAAAAGCCCGGCGACTCTTCCATTAAACCACAACCCATATTAGAATATTCACTTGTCCACAACCTAGTATTAAATATTGGATTTTCAAATACATATAAATACCATTGCTCGTAAATTTTTTCGATATCCGCTTTCTATGTGGATTCCATATACTGCCTTCAAGTTAAGCGATCGGCGGCTGAATTCCATGCGTCTCTTTTCAAGTCGTGGTCCTCCTTCCCGTAGTTCTCTGAAACTGCCGACGCAGTGGACGTCTAGGATGCCAGGAACATTATGGATCGTGAAATAGACGGGCAATTTTAAAGCATTCTGTAGACATTCGTTGTATACAGCCAGCTGAATCGCCTTTTCATGATAATGTTGACACCAATTGTTGCTGCGTCTGTTTCTTTACTCCTGTTTTTATTAGTATTTATTTTACTAGAATAGTAATTCTTTTATAGTAATAAATCAAATT
>JAGVSP010003509.1:0-21599 GCA_022494985.1 Micrasema minimum | reverse complement strand
GGCCGGGAAGGGGGCCCGGGGGAACCTTTGGGAGGGTTCCCCTACAAAAATGGACCCGGGGGGCGGGGCAAGCTCATTTTTGGGAACTTGAAAACTTTTTGGTTGCCAAAACACACTCTTCATAGAAGCGCTTCTGGAAAATGGGATAATATTATTTTTTAATAAAAAACAAAAGTGAAAAGGCCTTAACCATTCTTCCAACTTCCAAAAAACCCTTTTGTTTTTTTAGCGAAAAGCTTTATTGTACCAATTTTGGGGTGGGAGGCCCAAAAACCTTAAATTACATTGCATTTCAATTTGGCACTGTTTAAAAATATATTAAAAATGACATCGGGAAAGGGAAAATAGAGGAAGGGGGAAAAAGAAAAAGGGAAAGGGGATGAATGTAGGAGGTTTCTTAGTTTTAGGAGACGTTTTAATTAGGCTATGGGCTAACTAGCCTCCGGTAATGATTGGATTAAATATATCGGAATCCGCTAAAATATATCCGTAAGTTTCGAGGACAATAGAGTGAGATATTTGTTCTCGAGAGTAAGTACCTAACTCCGACTTGTAATTGTAAACATATGTTTATCTGTGGACCTCAGTTAAAAATGGCGGGCGTTTTGACAACTCGACTGCCGCCGACTAAATATGTATGAAGAAATCGCGGTCTTGCAGTCTTTTCAATAATTAAATACTAAAATTATTACGGTACTACACCTAAGTTTTTTTTCGTGATGTTGTAAGATAAACGTACTATCTTCAATTCGCGGTATAAATTATTTCTCAAAACACGGTGTAAATATGTTAACGAATGTACCTAAAATTGTGTTCATTTTGTATGGGGTCCGTCGTCTTTGGAGGCTTAATGTGTCGAAAAGCGGTAAAATTAAAATACTTTAATGATAATCAAAGATTTAATGTTTTATTGGACTGGTATCTTCGAACAAGTATTATTTCGATGATTAGTACCTATCATATTTAAAAAACATAATATAACTCGATTATAACAACTGGTAATATCTCAATAATTATGGGTACCTAGCTAGGAAACGTCTGAGGCATTACTACCCTCTCCTCAAACTTCTAAAACATCCTTACATTCATCCTCTTCCCTATCCCTTTCCTTCCTTCCTCTTATTTTCCATTCCCCGAGTCATATTGTTGAAGCTTGGGTCTTTCCACCAAATACTCGGTACAATAAAAATTACACTAAATAAGGAAGATGGTTTGGTGGAAGGATATTGCTTAAAAAACAATAAACCCTGCCCTAGTACTCTTGCTATGTAGTTGTACATGGAGCTTTAAATAAATAAATAAGAACCTAGGTATATGACGTTTACACTTCGCGCGATAGTCACGACAACCTTTAATATTCTATCTCTTTCATACTACAGTATTTCAGTCTCCTTTTCATTTTACCGTAGCATTCTTCGTACTTCGTACCGTTTCGGACTCCATTTATCTCCTCGCACCCATGTACGAGGTAGGAGTGTCTACTCGCTCACCCGAACTAGGAATTTATGTGTCACTCCGTCCGCCAGATATGCAGGATATGGGATATGTTTAATTTATGGAAAGGGAAGGATTGGATACATGAGATATATATCCGAAGATATAGATGTGTCTGGAGTTACCCAAGCCTAGTAGTAATGCTTCAGACGCTTATTAAAACCAAATAAGAAGGATGCATCTTTCACATCACGTGGTAAGTCATTCCATAACCTTGCAGCCTGAACAGTGAATGATTTCGTAAAAAGCAATCGTGATAGTGAATCAGATATATTTATTTTATTTTTATTTATTTGACTTTTTGTACAAATATTTGTGTACATTGGCGGGTTTATTGCCCAATTTGGCAATTTCTTCCAACCAACAATATAAGAACGTAGTGCGGGTATTTATCGTAAGCGCAATAACAGATCTTCAATTTTTTTTACCTCTTATCATTCTCTTCATCCTCCCCATTAGTACACACACACACACACACACTATCACACTCAATGTCAACCTACCTAGGATAGAAGGGAGGTAAAACAGGAATAAAAATTTAAGGAAGAGATAGGAAATGTTTTTTTCAGCCGTTTTTTAAAAGATGTGACTGATTCGGCTTCCTTAATAGCAATTGGGAGTTGATTCCATAGTCGAGCCGCATGCACTGTAAAAGACTTGGAGTAGAAGGAGGAACTATGGGCAGGTATCAGGAGTGTATTTTGATCACGCGATCGAAGAGGCTATTCCATGAATAGACACAAATGATTCAAACTTTTCACGAAGGTATAGTGGGGCTTTAGGATGGTTCAGTACAGTGTTACAAGAGTGTTAATAATATGAACTTCTCTCCGCTGCCTAATTTTGAGCCATTTAAGCTGCCCTCGATATTCAGAAATATGGTCATATTTACGGAGCCCAAAAATGTACCTAATGCAGGTATTTTGTAGACGTTCCAACTTATCTAGAAGCTCGCAGTTCAAACTCAATGAGGGAAAACGTCCAGGTAATCTAAAATAGGGAGTAATAGTGTTTGTTACTATGGAACGTTTTCGTAGTACGGGGTAGGAATTTTTTGTAGCCTGTTTAGTGAGTGAGACTGTAAAAGATTTTGCGACTTAATTCATTTATATGATTTTCTCCAGCTTAGATGTTCATCCATTTGAAATCCCTAAATTTTTTACTACTTTCATAAATTGGACGTTAGTACCATCTGAAGCTGGGGGGTGTAGTGAAGATATATGTTATTTTGCTGTGTAACCTTTGACTACCCGAATCATTGTTTGAGTTTTTAGAAGGATTTAGAAGTAGACCATATTTCTTTGTCCCAGGTTTGATACATTGTTCAACACATCGGACATGACTTCTAATGTTTATTAATATCTTCAGGTCTGAAGTGGAGAATATAATTGTAAGTCATCTGCGTAAAAGATGATACGAACATCTGAGGCATGCTGCTATTGGGTTAATAAATAAGAGAAAAGTAACGGAGATAATACTCCACCTTGAGGTTTCTCCAGCAACTATGTCAACCCACTCCCGACTGATGATCAGGAGTTTTGATACTTTGCTGGTCTAGGGCGCAAGTAATTGATGTCAGACTTGACTTTAGAGAGTCCCCCAGGACTCTACATGGAGTAAAAAAACTCTAGTTACAACCCGAAAACTGGTGAATCTACATCATATCTAGAGTCGAATGTGTAATATGTGATACGGTAATTTGGTCTCCTTATTACAGGGTTCACGTAAAGAACATAGAAAGAGTCCAAAATAATTTTTTTGCGCCCATTGTAAACATTAATTATAACTTTTTAAATAACTTTTTGAATGTACAAACATTAGAAAATAGAAGAATATTAAATGATTTGCTCTTTCTGTTCAAAGTATTAAAATCTATGTTTGATTGTTGTCAACTGACAAATTTAATTAGTATACGAGTGCCTGGTCGAGTTACCCGTAGTAATGCACTATTTTACTGTAGCCAATCATCGGCCAATTACAGTGCTAACTCACCGATACGAAGAATGCACGCACTGGCTAACAAGTATACTAACAATATTGATGTTTTCAACACAAATGTAGTGCATTTTAGGGAACAGTGTCTGGATGCCATCTCTGGCGGTAATGAATAGCTACCTACTGTATAATAATTTTAAAATGTTTATGTAAAAGCCCTATGGGCGTAAAAATAAATAAATATGACTTTTCTATCGGAGGTTGAAAAAAATATTTTTTTTCTTCTAATAAAAGCTTTCATTAGTACCGCAGATTAAGTAAAATTGCACGAATTCCTACTAAAATGCTGGTATATATTTGATTTTATCTATTGATGGTATTGATTTGACTTAATACATGATATTTGATAACAATTGGAAAAAATCTATCGAAAAAAAATCAACTTCATACTCAATTTTCTCGAAAACTCTTTTATTTAGTATCTTCCAAAAATTTTTGTTAATTGGGTTCTTTCCGATTTTCTATTTTTTATTTCAAAAACTTGATTGAAAAATAACAATATCAAGGGAATTTTTTTTTAATTTTTACGATGTCATATGAATTTTCTAGCGCTCTTTCAAATCGCTCGCAAAATCCTCCATTTGGCGCGCATGCGGTGTGACGTCACATCAATACGGGCGCTGGCTTCGTAATGAATTTCCCGCCTTTTATAATGGACGGGTATGACGTCATTAGCCAATAACGGGCGTTAAAAGTCACTCGTAATTTCGCGTTTTTAAAACATAAATTTATAAATGAAAACAACATTTTTGATCATTGTGTTTTATATCGTTGAAATTGTAAAAATATACTTTAAATATTTATAACGTTTTTAAGGATATTCATGCTATCGGGAACAACCCAATTGTTATCAAATATAATTTACTATTAAAATAAATATTATCCATAAAGAAAACAAAATAAACAGCCGCGTTTAAATAAAAATTTGACCAATTTTACTTATGAAAGCGATTACGAGAAGAAAATATTTTTTTTTCGAGCTCATATTAAAAAGTCATAGGTATTACATATTGGAGTCCAAATGTGATGTAGATTCACCAGTTTTCGGGTTGTACCTAGAGTTTTGTTTCACTATGTATATCGGGATATGGCGTGAGAGTAAGCATATTATGGTAGGTACTTTGTTAGCTTGTGGTAGAAGTAGGTAGATCCCCAACCAATCGGTGTAGATAGGCATACATCCCAATGTCTGCAAGACACTGAGGGATCGATCCCACCTCCACCCGCGACTGTTATAGAGTCCTTGGGGACTCTCTGTCAGTCACGCTATTTTATGCAGGGACTTGGGTTCTTCCCGATTTTTTATTTTTTATTTATTGAAAAATTACAATATCTAGGGATTTTTTTTTTAATTTTTACGATGTCATATGAATTTTCTAGCGCTTTTTCAAATCGCTCGCAAAAGCCTTCATTTGGCGCGCATGCGGTGTGACGTCACAGCAATATAGGCGCTCACTACGGAATGAATTTCACGCCTTTCACGGTGGACGGGTATGACGTCATTAGCCAATAACGGGCGTTAAAAATCGTTCGTATTTTCGTGTTTTTAAAACATAAATTTATGAATGAAAACAACATTTTTGATCATTGTGTTTTATATCGTTGGATTTGTAAAAATATACTTTAAATATTTATAACGTTTTCAAGGATATTCATGCTATCGGGAAGAACCCTATTGCAGGGCCAAAGTTTCCAAGTGAAGTTAAGTCAAGAGGGCGACAGCATCGATCAAGTCAAAAGAAAATCATGATGCCGCCACCCGCCACGATCCCTCAGTGTCTCCATATCGAAATTCTCTTTTTTTTCTTTATAAATGTACATATATAAAACAAGAATACAAATTAATACAGCCAACAAAACGTGTTAAAGCTTAAAACAATACAAAATAACATAAGAAAAAGGTGTATAAAAGGACATGGTAGAAAAATATCGAGTACAAGTCGCCCAAGGAAAGGATTCCGACAACGGAGACAAAAGGGGGATCCCCGACTCAAAGCACCCGTGGGGAAAGGACGGCACAAAACACCAACTTCGCCTCTAATCCACCAAGGAGCAAGGCGCAGAGAAGGCAGCCCGAAGCAACACACCAGTAGCTCAATCACAGATAACTATCGACGTAGTTAAAAATGTTCTAACCACGTGCTAACGCTAACCATTTGACCGATCACAATAAACATTCGTTCATATCACGTTCGCCGAGCCGATCATTGCCGAAGCAACGCTCGGGAATGCTCGGCACGCGATATCGCGGCCAGACGTCAAACGTCAATAATCAACGCGCATGTCGGATTGTTTATTATGTCGACTGCTTTTCTCAATATTTGGCTTGCTGAACGCCGGCTAAATGCAATACGGCACTCGAGAAGATTGAATGAAGATATGTGCGAAGAATATATATCTCGGGAAAGGGCTCGCGACTTGATGCGCTCGTGTAATAATCCCGATCGATAACTTTTAACGCGTGTTCCATTGTGATCGCGAAAACGTTAAACATCCATGGGTAAGAAATCATTATCACGTCGCTTATTACCGAGTCGATAGTGATCTGTGATCGAGCAACTGGTTATCTCAAGTCTTCCCAACGCAGCACCCAGGCCCCAACAAACCGCTGGAAGGCCCTAAACATTCGCGAGGAGGTCTGGAGACAATGTCTGCAAGACAGAAAATTTAGCATTACAAGCCCAAGTAAGTAATGACTTACTATTGGACGCGTATCTCTCATCGAATCCACTTTTTAGAATCTCCGGTAGGGCTGTAGAGCCATGGAACAACATCTTCTCATTGTGAACGCCATTGTTATCTTCGTTCAGCTCTTGTTTTCTATTTTGGTATCGCGTCCATAGTCTGCGATTGTGTATTTTTTGGATCTGAAACACAGATAAAATTCACAATGGATACTGGATCTGCACTCCCGATATGTCCCTAATCGCCCCCACGTCCCCAATCGTCCCCACGTCCTGTCGTTTTGGAAGCAAACGGATTGTCTGCAGTGGACGTCCAGGACGCCTAAAACCTGATGCCTTGTAAAACAGGCAAGCATGGAAACCCACGAGAAGCATTTTTTATTATTTTAATTTTATTTATTTATTAAAATCGATACAAATAATAACCGCTAATTCCTTTGAACAAGAATTCACTACAAGGGGTGTTTCCATAAAAAAAAACTAATAATATACGCTCCATAGGGTTAATCATAGCACCACAGCGTGAATACTCCTCCAGTATTATATATATTATTATCACTCACCGATATTACATTATAGCGCGTGAATACTCCTCCAGTATTTATAGTATAATAATAGCTGTATTATTATCACTTACCGATATTACATTGTAGCGCGTGAATACTCCTCCAGTATTTATAGTATAATAATAGCTATATTATTATCACTTACCGATATTACATTATAGCGCGTGAATACTCCTCCAGTATTTATAGTATAATAATAGCTGTATTATTATCACTTACCGATATTACATTATAGCGCGTGAATACTCTCCAGTATTTATAGTATAAATAATAGCTATATTATTATCACTTACCGATATTACATTATAGCGCGTGAATACTCCTCCAGTATTTATAGTATAATAATAGCTGTATTATTATCACTTACCGATATTACATTATAGCGCGTGAATACTCCTCCAGTATTTATAGTATAATAATAGCTATATTATTATCACTTACCGATATTACATTATAGCGCGTGAATACTCCTCCAGTATTTATAGTATAATAATAGCTGTATTATTATCACTTACCGATATTACATTATAGCGCGTGAATACTCTCCAGTATTTATAGTATAATAATAGCTGTATTATTATCACTTACCGATATTACATTATAGCGCGTGAATACTCTCCAGTATTTATAGTATAATAATAGCTATATTATTATCACTTACCGATATTACATTATAGCGCGTGAATACTCCTCCAGTATTATGTTTATGTGATTTTACAGTAAATTGCATTTTAGCCTCAATATCCTTAAACTCCTTTTCAGCTTTGTCGATACTTATGAAGGTCGTTTCTCCAGACATATTGCCTCACTTCGTAATCCTTTCGTTTACGTTTTAGATACCCATATTCCTTACCGGAACTTCTTCGTATCTGTTGCAATATCGGCAATAATGTATGCAAATCCAGTTAGCCTGCGAAGATTTTAACACATTTGAAATGTTGTATAAAATGTCTATTACAAGATAGTAAAAGACTGATAATAAAATATCAATTCGATAATAGACCGGTCAATATAAATATGTTTGGATGGAGTAGGTTGCATTAATTCCACTTCTGGTTATAATGTTACAATATAAAAAATTGAATACTTGGAAAACATTATTAAATGGACTAGGGGACAATTAAGACATTTTTTTTTTTCTATTAGCGTGCTATTTAACTAAGCAAAAAAATAAATTGTATTTTATTTTTGTGAGTTCTTAATGAAGGTACGATTTTTTAAAGTTGCACATTTAAAATACCCGCGCCAAATGCTACTATGTACTAAGTGCGTCATTTTTGCAGGAGTGACGTCATAAATCGGGTGGCTAACGGCATGATATTTCTCCAGCCAGTAACAAAACTGTCAAAAATCTATGCAAACTGACATAATATACCGTCAACTCAACTGTCAGATATACTGTTAACAGCTGTTCTAGGGAGACTGAATGGCGGCCATCTTGTTTTGCGATAGAAGCTTGTATGTAGATTGTATTCAGATTGTATTCCATATTAAAATGCCATGGAACGCGGTCCACTTCTTGAAATGTGGCTACGGGGGCGGGAAACACAACACTTACATACAAGGAGTGACGTCATTGTTAAAGTTTTTGAAATGAATGCTATTTTCAACATTTTTTATTTATTTTTGCGTGCATTTTTGGGATATTTCATCCCACTTCAAAATTTTTTAATATTCGCGTCTACACGAAAGCATTTTTAAAATTCAATTCCGGGTAGCAGTGGATTTCCTCATAAGAATTTTTTTTGTTTAGCGTAAAATAGCAAATAGCAACACTATTATACAGGGTGTAACAAAACTCTAGGTACAACCCGAAAACTGATGAATCTACATCATATTTGGAGTCGAATGTGTAATATGACTTTTGAATCTGAGTTTAATGGGTAAATATTTTTTTTTTTCTCATAAAAATGCTTTCATAAGTAGGTACTGCAGATTAAGTAAAACTGCATATACAGGGTTATTTTTTAGTCAGTTAACAAAAATAGAACCCATTTCAATAAAAAAACATGTACTTTTTATTTTTACGATTAATTATTTTTATTCCTATACTTTTTACAAATTACGCACATCCTATTCACAGCTGGTCATCTGAGTTCGTGCGCGGCGCATAAGGGTGAGTGAGACGAGGGAGTGTGCGCGGGGGGAGGGGGGGCGGCCGACGCTCCGCCTAGGGGTGACCAAGTCTACTAGGGTGACTATTTCTGAGGAATTATTTGGGTGCACTTTTCTTTTTTTTATTTGAGAAAGGACATGTTTTTTTAATGAAATGGGTTCTATTAACGATACTGAGGGTTTTTTTTTTGTTTACTGACTAAAAATTAACCCTGTATGAATTCTTATTAAAATGCGGTTGCTAGTTTTGTTTTCTATATGGATAGTATTAATTTGACTAAATAAACATATTTGAAAACATATGTGAAAAAAAAATATTTCGAAAAAAAAACAATTTTCACGAAAATTATGAGTCAATTAAAAACAAATTATTCAACAATCATCATCATACCATATCCGCTCCCTATGTGGAGCATATGGAAACCACAAACTGCCTCCAGGCCGAGCGATCGGCCGCCAGCTCCCGTGCTTCCTCCCAAGTCGAGTCCACGTCCCGCAGCTCTGACGCTTACGAATCGTCAACAGTGGACGACCAGGACGCCGAGAACCTGACGCCTCGTAAAATAGGCAAGCATGGTAAAGGCTCTCGGAATTCTACAAAATCGACTGCAAATATGATGTAGATTCACCAGTTTCCCGCTTTTACATCGAGTTTTGTTACACCCTGTATATAAAAACAATTTACTGAAGTGTCATTAGCGCTATCGAGAACCTTATACTTACTCGACTATAATATAGTTTCTAACTGTTGATAATAATGGCTTTTGAATTAAAAGAAAATAAAACCAAATATTATCTAAGATAAATATTATTTTTATCACTTAATTATCTGTTTTAATTCATTAGATAAGATATGGATAAAAAATAAATATTTCGATATCAGACTGCATTAGAAATTTAAAATGATATTATTAATATTAATGAATTTTGCACTTTATTAATTTTAAATTAAATATTCCCTTTGTAAACATAAATTAAATAACTTTTTGAATATGCAAACATTATAAAATAGAAGAATATTAAAATGATTTGCCATTTCTATTTAAAGTATTAAAATCTATGTTTGATTGTTGTCAACTAACAAATTTAATTAGTATACGAGTGCCTGGTCGAGTTACCCGTAGTAATGCACTATTTTACTGTAGCCAATCATCGACCAATTACAGTGCTAACTCACCGATACGAAGAATGCACGCACTGGCTAACAAGTATACTAACAATATTGATGTTTTCAACACAAATCTAGTGCATTTTAGGGAACAGTGTCTGGATGCCATCTCTGGCGGTAATGAATAGCTACCTACTGTGAAATCATTTAAAAATGTCTACGTAAAAATGGGCGTTAAAACAATAAAATAAATAAACAAATAAAATATTCCGAATTTTTTGACTGACAGCTTCAAAAAAATTATCTTAAATACTTACCTCTATTTCCAACAATTTTGTAGGTCTCACAATTGAAATAACTAAATCTCGATTATAATTAATTGTCCGATTAACATTTTCTATTTTGAATTCCACATAGCTTTAACTTGTTTTTTTTTTTTTATGGAACAATAACAGATTCTTATTGGATATAGGCATTGATTTATACACTTAGATTTGAACTGAACCCAAAAAATTAATGACACTTCAACTCCGCCAAAACCCTCAACTCCGCCAGACGCTTAATCAGTATTTCTTTAACCGCCGGCCGAGTCGGACGTTCAGAAAACATTCCGAAATGCCTTCCTGCGTAGTGAAACCGTGTAAAAACCGTACGGATAAAATTAACAAAAAAAGATGGTGTAACTTTCCACATGTAAGTGTTTATTTATATTTGTTTAAATAGCCTAAAATAATTATTATTCAAAGAAAGTTTTCTTCTTAAATAATAGCCAACAAGTCCACAAGAAAAAAAAAGTCATTTTAGATGCATGGTAAAATTCATGAACGCTCCTCGTAAGGAACGGGTTAGTATTGTATACTGTCACTGTAACCCTATATATAGCTCATACCTCTTACGGTGTGTGGGCGGATGCTTGCCGGCAGTCGAAGGGCTCTGATAGGTCGAGCCGTGTAAGTGTATTGAGGTGCGGAATCTTCGTGTCATTACTTTTTCTAAATAATTTACTCTGCAAGGCAGATCTAAACCAATGGATATAGGCGTTACTTTTTCGCCAAATAAGAGGCAAGATTTCCACACCCGTGCTTTACGCATTTAAACTAAGCTTAAACACTCGTCTTTAAGAAGACAAAATAACCTAGAAAAACTGTCATAACCACATTAATTTATTATTAATTAATACTATATTATTTAACCAAATTTAACATACATGAATTACATCAATCCGATCTTCTAAAAAACTTATTATACTCAAAAATATTTTGAGTTAGCTATATTTATCACTATTTTTTTGACAGCTATATAAGATCCAACACACACATTTCCATTCACTGATAACCACTACATTAATATTAGATATTCTGTCTTGTAAGCTCGTAAGTTGGAACATAATATAAACTCAAGTTATCAATAATTAAAATACCTACCTACTTGTATTATCGCACGAACACTTGAGAAAACAGTATTCAACAAATAAATAAGGAATTTCTTTTTTAGGTGTGAGTCGCGTTATTATTTGCCTCGCTTATAATGTATTAAACTCGTAGTACAACGCGATAACTGGTGAATCTACATCATATTTGGAGTCAAAGTAATATCTATGACTTTTTAATCTGAGCTTGAAAAATATTTTTTCTTCTTCTCATAAATGCTTTAATAAGTACCGCAGATTAACAAAAATTGCACAAATTCATATTTAAACTCGATTTTTTATTTTGTTTTTTATTTGTGGATACTATTAATTTGACTAAATAAATTAAATTTATCGAAAGAAAAATAAACTTCGTACTCAATTTTCGCGAAAACTACGGGTAAAAAAAAGTTTGCTTCCGCCATCTTGAATATCAAAATAAACGCCAAATTCAAAATCAGGGCCCCAAATACCCCTGGAAATGATACCCATGTTCATATTACCAAAATAATTGGCATTCGCCATCTTTGATTTCATGAGTTTTCTGCGGTGCCATGCGTTAACCTAATTCCTTAGTAATTTAGCTTAAAACTTCTCTTTTGTAATAAGGTTGGTCTTGCACAAAAGTTAACGGCGTTGCAATGTTACGATGTTAACATTCGATTTGAATACCTACTTAAATAGATTCTTTAGAAGTAAACTCCACAAATAATCATTTTAGGTCTCACGATAAACCTAAATAATTCAACTTCGATGTTGTTTTCAAATATTACCTTGCTCTCTCAGCGCCCAAGGGTGCATAGGGCATTGTATTGGTACAATAAGTGCAGTGTATTTTAATCATTTCGTACAACGAATACAGAACTGCACTAACTCAAAATAGTCAACTTTTGTTTTTTTTTAATTGATATCTTTTTTCTCAGCGTAACATTTCATGTAGCAGACAAATAAGTTCATAAAATAACAGATGATACATTGACATTCTGATGACTCATTCCAATGGGCTTGTGAATAAGTTCATAAAATAACAGGATACATTGACATTCTGATGACGCATTCTAATGGGCTTGTGAATAAGTTCATAAAATAACAGGATACATTGACATTCTGATGACCCATTCTAATGGGCTTGTGAACCAAAATTTTCTGTGAATGTCGAAAAATAGAACGAAGAATCACAATACTATCAGTGCAATCTGTTCGTAAATCGGATAATAAATAAGCGAGATACAATCATTTACAGTTTTTATTTCACATGAAACTTTAATTGATTGTATTTTATTTTATTTTTTTTTTTATTAAAGATAAACGGCACTCAGTGCCTTTTACATATTAAATATATTTACAGCAAATACACGAAATCATAATATACATAAAAAATGTTAAAATAATCCAGCATCAAATAAACATTGCATTAAAACATTAAACTTTAAAACCCAATTATCACACTAATCGATACATTCGGCCTTAAAATAATTTAGAAGTGCCAACTTGTAGGCATTAAAAATTGACATCGAATGTATCGCCAGTATGCATAAACTTATTGCCTAGATTGTGGAGTCTATTGATGACAGAATTGCACCCATATGCCGTAGATGTATTATTGGCGCAGTATTGCAGGGTATAACGAGTATTTCTAGACGGCACATTAAAATTAATAAGTGACAGAATTTCAGGGGTCTCAAACATTGAATGAATAATTTTGTATAAATTTAATAAGTCACAAATAATTCTCCTGTCCTCCAGTTTTAACAAATTTAACGAATTTTAGTAAAAAAGAGTAATCAATATTTTCTACACTAATACCCAATTTAAAATTAACATATCTGAGGAAATTTATTCTGTACTTTTTCAATGTTATATTTATGTTTAAGATAATGTGGAGTCCATATTGTACAGTTATATTCGAGAATACTTCGGACCAACGAGGTGTACATTATTTTTAAGGTATTAATATTTTTTAAATCTTTTGCAATTCTTATAATAAACCCCAACATTTTTAGAGATTTATTGCTGATATTGTTTATATGGCTAACGAAAGATAATTTGTAGTCAAAAATAACACCTAAGTCTCGTATCTCAGAAACAGAGACAAGGTTCGTACAACCAATTGAGTAATTAAATATGATTGGTATCATCATCTATTCCCCGGAGGGGTAGGCAGAGAGGATAGAACGCCCACAGAAGAAAACACGCACAGGCGCTTTGCAGCGGCCGACGCGTTTTAACTTGCTCCTCAAAAATAAATCGTTTGTAATAGACAGAATAGATATTAACGAATAAAACTTGCACCAAACAGTTCATAAGTACCTTACTCTTTATTTAAGTGAATAACAACTTTCATTTTGCTAATAGATTATGTGATATTTAGAGATTTCCTTAAATAATTTAACTCTCAGTCGAAATATTCACTTCGTTGGTTATAGTAGTTTGTGTTTGGTTCCGGGAATTACTGAAAACAAGTGCACCGGTGGGTTGACTGCAGACTGCAGAGCGGAGCGGTCAACAACAGCAGGCGACCAGATGTGAACACTTGACGAATGAAGGGAAGTAAACAATATACTTTTAACTTAACAGATTTTGAGAATGTGTCATGAAACACGAACAATCTACTTACACTTATACAATAGAGTCACTCTTGAATTTTAGACAAATAAAGGCACCTTTAGATCGGCAAAGTTATGATGCAATTTCAAAGTACAACTTGGAATCTTCGCGACAAAATTTCATCTGCAATAAAAAATACAGAGGATGTCGCGGAGGAAGAAAAATTAAAAAAACAAATATTGGCCTAGTTAGTTCTACCTCTAAACCACCGATCACACTAAAACAAAATAATAATAATAGCAGAAGTTTTGGTAAACCCATTAATAGACATTTAAATACACCCCGTCCACTTACACTTGGTACGTGGAATGCTCGTTCTATCAAAAACAAAATTGATGATATCTGTGACTTGATAAGCGACACCAAGTTAGACGTTCTGGCTTTAACTGAGACTTGGCATGAAGATCACAACTCTGTCGCTATTAAGTTGCTCCGTTCCAAAGGTTTTCAGGTAGCCGAAGAAGCGCGAAAACCACTATCTAGTAAGAAAAATTTAGATAATATTTCATGGACAAACCACGGTGGATTAGTGGTGGTAACTAACGGCCAGCTAAAAGTAACGAAAATAAAAATACCGGAATTCAACACTTTTGAATGCTTGGGTTGTAGGATAGGTGCAGGCAGCGATAATTTAACTTTACTAACAATTTATAGACCGGGTTCAAAGGCACCAAACGCTAAATTTTATTCAGATTTTAAATCACTACTTGAATGGTCCGTTACTCGTACCGAGATAACGATAATAACTGGAGATTTAAATATTCGTTTTGATCGCGAGACTGATCGAGAGTCTACTCGCCTCAATGCGCTTTTAAGTGACTTCGATTGTATCCAAGAAGTAACATATCCAACACACGATGCAGGAGGCATCCTGGACGTCATAATACGACGGAAGTGTGATCAGGAGATCACAGCTGATGTCAAGGACGTCGGACTTTCGGATCACAGATTAGTGCATTGTAAGATCAATATTGGGAAACCCACTCCGATATATATAAATCTTACACCTCTCGACCATGGAGGCAGTTAAATGTTGAAAACTTTATTTCTGAAATTTCAACATCTTTAATCGGGCCGGATGTTGATCGTAGTTCAAAAAATGTTGATCAATTGATTGAACTGTACAATAGTGTACTTTCTAACCTCATAGATAAGCATGCACCACTTGCCACGAAAATAATTCGAAAAAGGAAATCTGATGCATGGTTTGATGACAATTGTCGACAGCATAAAAAACAGCTTAGGCGTCTTGAACGTAAATATAGAAACACACGATCAACTTCAGACCGAACAATATGGCTTGAAGCACAAGCTTCATACAGAATTTTAGTTAAAAACACTAAATCTAACTTCTGGTGTACAAAAATCACTGAACAGAGAAATGATCCAAAACAGCTTTGGCAAAGCTTGCGATCTGTCAGTGGAAATATTATATCGGAAGCAACTACTACAAGCGCCACTGCCGCTGACTTTGCTGTCTTTTTCACTGAGAAAGTTTGAAAAAATTAGACAAGCAACTTGTATGGCGGCGAAACCGGAAATTTCCGGTGGCGCTACGCAAAGTTTTTGGTAAATTTGAACCTACGTCTATAGATGAAATCAAGAAGATTGCTGCCGCACTACCTAATAAACAATGTTTATTAGACCCTATACCGACATGGCTTCTAAAAAAGTGCATTAATGCTCTAGCTCCATTCCTAACAGATTTGATCAACTTATCCATGGAACACGGTATTGTTCCAAAAACATTTAAAAAAGCCAATATATTACCTCTGTTAAAAAATCCTCAGCTCGATGTGGAGTCACTTTCAAACTTTCGCCCTATTTCAAATTTGCCACTTATATCTAAAAATGATAGAAAAAATAGTCTCTCGGAGACTCGTTACTTATATCGAGCATAACTCGTTATTTTCGGTAAGGCAATCTGCATACCGACGTTTTCATTCTACGGAGACAGGAGTGATAAGAGTACTGTCGGACATAATAACGGCTGTTGACTCTGGTAACTTGATATTGATAGCTCTCTTAGACATGAGTGCTGCATTTGACACTGTAGACCACGGTATTTTGCTTGAACGCTTGGAGAAAAGTTATGGTATTTGTGATCAAGCACATGCCTGGTTCAGTTCATACCTCCAAGAGAGGGAATACGCAGTAGTGTACCAAAATGGAACCTCACCTAACTATCGAGTTACTACTGGGAGTGCCTCAAGGTTCAGTACTCGGACCACTTCTCTATCTCCTCTATACTAAAGATATAGAGAACATTATAAAATCATGTGGACTGTGGTCGCACTGCTATGCGGATGATACACAAATTTATTTTATATGTACACCAGGTGAGAAGGATGACCTTGTTATGTTGATTGATAAGTGCATTGAGAGAATTGGAATTTGGATGGCTGAAAATAGACTTACGTTGAACCCGTCCAAAACAGAACATCTATGGATGGCCTCAGCCAAACGACAAAGTTTTATTAAAAATGCGGGCCAACCCGACACACGGAGTACTGCCTCACCCGCTGTTAAACTATTGGGCGTATTTCTGAATTCTGACCTTTCTCTTGATGTACAAATCAGTAGAACGATAAGTTCATGTTTTTACCAACTGAGACAGATTAAAAGCATACGCCAAAATCTGCCGGTTGACGCCACCCGTCAATTAATAAACGCGTTTGTAGTGTCTCGAGTCGATTATTGTAACGGCATATACGCCGGACTACCGATGAATAAAATGACTCGCCTGCAATCAGTATTAAACGCTGCAGCTAGACTTATCTTCGGAATTTCTAAGTTCGACCACATCACTCCACTGCTAAAGAAACTGCACTGGCTGCGCTTTCCACAAAGGGTAGAATACAAACTCTGTTGGCTAATGTACAAAGCCATGCATGATGCCGCTCCAGAGTATTTAAAAGAGCTTTGCATTCCAGATGAACTAGCTGAAAGACGTCTCACACTTCGATCAGCTACATCTACAGCTATAGGCAGGGTTTTAGTACCGATCCGTAATCAGCGCACAAAGTTTGGAGAGCGCGCTTTTGCGGTTGCGGGCCCTGTGGCTTGGAATGCTCTCCCACCAGAAGTGCGCAACTGTGAGAGTGAAGTGATGTTTCGAAAGAAACTTAAGACATATATGTTCTCAAAATCTTTTGATTAATTTTTATAATGGTAATTTCTACTCAGAAATTGAGTTTTCACTCACTTAAAATTTCCCGAGCCTTTAAATTCAATATTTAAAGCGCCCTTGAGGTATATTTATACGAAAACGGCGCTATATAAATTATCCATAATAATAATAATAATAAATAACGCCACACCACTCTGTTCTGGGATACTTCTCTTGCTTCCTCCACATTCATACATCTTCTCATGCACGCACGTCGATTATTTCGACTTCTTACATGCCCACTTTCAAGCACTTGGGTTAATTGATCATGCCATGTCTTTCTCGGCCTTCCTCAATTGTATCTCGCTTATTAATTATCCAAACTACAAACAGATTGCACCGAAAATTTGTTATTTTCTTTTTATTCTTCTGCAATCAAATAAAGTGTAAATGGATTTTCTCAATCTATACAGATTTCATATGGATTTTCTCAATCTATACAGATTTCATATGGATTTTATCAATCTATACAGATTTCATATGGATTTTATCAATCTATACAGATTTCATATGGATTTTCTCAATCTATACAGATTTCATATGGATTTTCTCAATCTATACAGATTTCATATGGATTTTATCAATCTATACAGATTTCATATGGATTTTCTCAATCTATACAGATTTCTAATGGATTTTCTCAAATACTTTTTCTTATCCATACTTTTGTCTTTTTATATTAGTTAACTCAATGTATCGCTGTTAAGTTCCCTAATAAATAAAGTCAAATTAAAATCCAATAAATAAAGACACTCCAGACACTTATAAGCAATTTTATTTTAAAGAATTTTCATAAAAATAATTATTAAAATTAGCCTGTTTACTAAACCAATTTATAGGTGATTAAATATTCCGGTAATGCCTGAAAAAAGAAATGTGAATATTATTATGATGTAATTAAGATAAATGTATAAACGTCAAATGGTGCCGCCAGTACGTACGTATGATAGGTACACTAGTTGCCGCCATGAATGTGTTAAGAACTATTTAGGAATTAATTCATATTAGAAGTGATTAATATTTGTATACCTGTTCTCCTTTGTATACAATATATTCAGGGTAGGCAAGTCCACCTGGTGATGGGACCCCCGTTACGGAATTGTACCCCGGGGGAGCGTGGGCTAGTCCATTCCGGGCTTCTGTGTACTCAGCCGACCAGCCCAAGCTTACTCGGCAAAGTAGCATCTGTC
Source organism: Micrasema minimum (assembly GCA_022494985.1). Lineage (NCBI taxonomy): Eukaryota > Metazoa > Arthropoda > Insecta > Trichoptera > Brachycentridae > Micrasema > Micrasema minimum. Next base: position 3,263 of record JAGVSP010003509.1, on the reverse strand, counting down.
TGTGGAAGAGATATTCATAATAATAATTAATAATTAATGTGGTTTAAACTTTGTAAGGAAGACAGCGGTGTCATCTGGCGAAGGCATTTCCGCTGGGCCATATACTAAAGCTAGCCTGAAAACTGTATGGCCGAGGCGAAGTTTGGCTGACATGACAGTTAATGTTTTTTTATGATATTCTACTCTTTTAAAAATGTAAAAAACAAATAACATATTTACATTATTATTAACTATCTATACAATTTCTTATGAGCAAACATACCATAATTATTTACAATAGCGCTTAAAAAATACACATGTTTAGCGTTTCTTTTGACAGTCATTTCATTTATTAACGAAAAATATTACAAGACAGTTGCCCTCACTGGGGTAACCCGTGCCGAGGACTAATTGTAGGTACAATTATTATTATTTACATACAATGGATCCATGTGTTTTCTGAATCTAATGTAAAATTGTGAATTCAAAATGATTATCTGTTTGGTTGAATCATTTTGTTTGTCTCTACTCAACCCACCTCCACTATCCAATTAGATATAGCTTTTTTGAAAACAAGTTCTTGTTTTATTGTTCTGATGAACAAAGGGAGGATGTTGTAGAACTTGACAGCATAATACTTAAATCCTTCTGACCAAAACCGCTTGCCTATTATAACAAGGCATCAGGTTCTCGGCGTCCTGGACGTCCACTGTACAAAATCCGTCATTAGTTGGCGTCTAAGCTGCAGGACGTGGACCCGACTTGGAACTGGCCGTTTGCCTGGCTTGGAGGCAGTTTGTGGAAGCAGCAATGGAATAATGATATTGTGCTGCTGTAGAGCAACATAGCACTGCATCAATATGGAGATACATAGCAAAAAGGTAAGTTGTATTTCACGCACCTTGGACAAACGTAGCACCTCATTGAACGGTGTGCCTCACACCCGTTGCCTTTACCGATTCCATACACATATTGATTGATGTTTGATGAATGCTTTACGAAATAAATTCCTGCGCCAAACCTTCCACCTGAAATTAAATTAACATTTTATTAACGGGCGTACCAAAGCCATAAAAAAATCGTGCTTTGCCCTATACTAAATCTGACCAAGTTAGGGGCTCTCACTAAATGTGGTCGCAAAATGGGGATTAATTTTTTTAAAGAAGAGTAAGATAGTAAAATAAAAACTGTCCACTAATTCCCTAGAATTTTGCTGTCATCCTTAATTGTTATCCTGACAATTGAAAAAAATACTTAAAAAACAGGGTTAATTGTAATTTTACTTCCATAGAATTCATAAAATTTCCCTAGAAAATGGTTTGAAATACACAGAGTCCCACAAGAAAGGAGATGGGGTTTTTAGTAGTAAAATTGGGTGATGATAAGTGAAAGTGGTGACAGTAGTAACGTTGAAATAGTCTATAGACCATCCAGGTAACATCAGGAGCTAAAGTTTTCTTACTTGTGGCTGAATATCTCTCATCAAATCCTCCCATAATGATTTCCTTAATAGATTTAGATCCATGAAACATCATCCTCTCATGCGGTCCCGATACTTCTTTGTCAATTCTTTGTTTTACCGCTTCATACCTCTTCTTCAGATCATCATTACTGATCTTTTGAATCTGAAATCAAGTCAGGTTGATTCACAGGCATATACACATTAAAAATTAAAACCTTCCGTCCCTTACATAGTACTTGAAGTCCTATGATCCTTGGACTTTTGAAATTAATTAAAGAATAATTATGCGGAGATCTGTACCTTTTCGATTTTGTAATCAGAAAACAGCCTCCAAGAGGATATTGCACGACTGTAATTTCTTTTGGTGGCCATCCATTGTGTTTTGATAGCTACAAACTCTGGCGTCTTGGGGTCCAAGTCATGGAGTATAGTAGTGCTGGACATTGTGTTTGTATCTGTAAATATTTTTTTTATTCATCTTCCATTCCTTCATCTACCTATCATTATTGTGTTAGTATTACAATCTAGGCAATAAGTTTATGCATACTGGCGATACATTCAATGTCAATTTTAATGCCTACAAGTTGGCACTTCTAAATTATTTCAAGGCCGAATGTATCGATTAGTGTGCATACAATTTGGGTTTTAAAGTTTAATGTTTTAATGCAATGTTTATTTAATGCCGGATTATTTTAACATTTTTTATGTATATTATGATTTCGTGTATTTACTGTAAATATTTAATATGTAAAAGGCACTGAGTGCCGTTTATTTTAATAAAATAAAAATAAAAAAATAAAATTAGTGACTGACATTGGCTGTGTAAATTGTTATTTAATCTGTTATATTATTAGATATTATTGATATCCCAACAGAGACAGAGAAACTCTGGAAATGGATGTGAATTACCTAGGCGTTTACAGGGCTTATGACCTGTCATTGGCTGGGTTAAGTGGCCACTTGATGTATTACAACATTCCCCATTATGTTGATGCGGAATCAGACGGTCCTAGGTTCAAGACCTCGAGGAAACGACCATATTTTCACGTGAATATTATTAATAAAACATTTTTATCACAATGCTGAAATTCTAAATAGAGTATTAAAAAATAGATAACACAATCCTATTTTAAAAAAGTTCTAATCTATATTTGTGAGTCACAGCTTCCAAGTATAGATAAGATATAGGGTGACGCACCCAAAAAAAAACTGGCCCCGCGCAATTTGACAAAAAAATATTCTTTTGTTTCTAAAATGAACATATTATATCTATCCAACCACCACCCCCTGAATTATAGATTAATTATATTATGTAGAGGGGGTGTTGATCCAACTGCTAGTAAAGGGGGATACTTCACAAAGCGTGGTAACTTTTATGAGGTAGTCTATGGTAAATCCATAGATATAGATAATAGGTTATGAAATTTATACAGTAGGTTAAAATAGGTTGGGTTTAATAAAATAATTTAAAACAAATAGCTATTTAAAAGCAATATCCTATATAATAGGTTATGAAATTTATACAGTAGGTAAGATAGGTTGGGTTTAATTAAATAATTTAAAATTAAATAGCTATTTAAAATCGAAATTTATACAGTAGGTTGAGATTTTTTAATCCAATCAATCACAGCTTTGCCCATTTCTATGCTGTACCTCTTTAATCCAGAGAGTAAAAACTTTTGTGGAATTTTGACAGCTCTACCACGCTTTGTGAAGTATCCCCCAGTAATGTAGGTGTAATATAATGGATTCCCTCGTAATATAACATTATAAATACTTATTGCCCGACTGCTTCCGGCGGCTAAACTCAGGGTCTTCTTTA
>JAGVSP010003508.1:0-55709 GCA_022494985.1 Micrasema minimum | reverse complement strand
CTAAGAATTTATTATTTTTCGTGATTTTAACCAACGACTAACCATGTGAACCCATTATTCTCCTATCAATCTCTTCCGACTGTATCTTGATAATATGTAACTAATTCTTTATTTTTACTCGGAAACTCCGAGTAAAATAGACAAGCAGCGACAAATTTCGGCTAAATTCCGGTAGAATTAGATGCAATCTCTGAATAGTAGGTTTGTGTCCTTAAAAGATTGCCTATTCTGTACGTGATATTATAATTATTATTTAATCTCAGGTAAGTACTTACATAATACATTTTAATGCCTAACTCTTCTCCCTTCACCTACTTACTCTCGAAAATCCTAAATTAGTAAAGTGGCATCAAAACTTGTGTAAAAAAAACTAAAAGCAAAGGTGTTTTATAAATTATAATATTTGAGTGTCTGGTGAGGCATAAAAAATATGGAAATTAGAAGACTGGTCGATTTAAATATACATTATTTAAACCAGTTTCAACACTCTTGTGGCTTGTGACTATGGCTATATGACAATTAAATAACTGCTGTGGAAGTTACAAAAAATACGAGTTAATAACAAAACTTTAACGGGTACCTTGCAATATGTTATGTCTAGCGCACCTATTTAGTTTTTTTACGTTTAGAAAAAACCAAAACTTACGGTGCTCGGAAATCTATTTTTGTCTGACGGATTCGTCTGATATAGGAACGGAAAGCGTCAGTCAGAATTTTTTTAAATTCTCAAATCTTTTACAGGATCCTACGAACATTTAGTTGGATAAAATATTGCCCTAAAAATGTTGACAAAAAAAATGTTAATTAATAATATACCGAATTACATAAATTAAACACTTCGATTTGGTTTGAAAATACCTATTTTTAAAAAACAGGTAGGTATGTAAAATACAGGAAGATACTGTATTATTTTATTATTCTGGTGTATAATAAAAACTAATTAATCAAATATAAAATTCTATACATTCTACATTCAAAAGTTTTTATATCATAGCCATTTCTCTGTTTGATATCTTGTGCGTGCATAAGAAGATGTATGAATGTGGAGGAAAGCAAGAGAAGTGTGCCAGGACAGAGTGGTGTGGCGTTCTATCCTCTCTGCCTACCACTTCGAGGAAATGGCGTGATGGTTAGTTAGTTATATCAATATTTTGATTCATAATTTTTATTCACAAATTCGCTTTTCCAAAAACGCCATTCTTTTATGTCACTTGGCACTAGTATGACGCTACTGCGTGCTTCGATTGTGGTAGAAAGAAAAAGACAGGCAGACTCGAAGTAATGCGCTTTCTCTCTCTCTCTGCGCACTGCGTGACGTCAGACACGATCAGTTCATTTTACCTTTTCAGCCGGAATTAAAATTGTCAATGTTCACCTTCGTGCATCTCGCTTATTTATTAACCAATATAAAAAATAATCGCACCTATAGTCATGTGATCTTGCATTTAAATTTATTAGCCAAAAAAAAATCTTGACAAAGGCCTATTTACCCATATCATATAATATGTATACATACAATATGTAATACTAAAAATGAAAGTATTGACAGTAATAGATTTTCAATGTTTCTATTTCACCAAAAATATTTTTTTTTTAGAACACTTTTTTTTAAATATAGAATCCATTTTTTGCTAATAGGGAATATTTAAAATAATTTTCTGTAATTTTTTTTTTCATAGAACATTAATAATTATTCATACATTAATAATTGGTACAACTAATCTACAATGATGATGCAAAATAAATTATTATTATTATTATTAATGCAAAATGAATGGGTTTTCGTTACGTACCTTAAACTTTAAAACCCGGTTATCCTGAAGAATAATTTACATCCTGTATGAAACTGAACTTGGGGAAGAAGAAACCGAGAAACATTTTTAATAATAATGTTAACTTGTGTAGGTACTTTTATAATTTTTCTATTTGATTTGTTTATGTTTTGATATTTCTGTTGCACAGGGTACCGGCACGCGTCATCACCGACGACCACAGAAAAGCAGAACGACAAACGACTCCGACTGGTCGACTCACCGACTAGCTCACTCTCAACTCTCAACTCTCATTGGCAGTTGGCAGACTGGCTGGAGTGGCTGGCGGGCTGAGGGCGTGCGGGCCTGGCGGCAAACCGGGGAACTTGCACGTTAATCGCTTGAAACTCAAACTCAAAGATGGCTCAAAATATCAAATCCTCGTCAAATTAAACTAATTGTACACCAAGTGCAGTGTATCTTGATCATTTCTATTACATGAAGGTAAGATGATCAGTAATAGAACATTATAAATTAATTAAAAATAAACGTTAAGTTAATAAAAATATTTGGTACACTTCCACTTTTATTTATTTGACCAGTTACCGCTTTCACCCTGTAGCGGGCATCGACCAGTCTGAAGATATTTGTATTTAACTTTTATTAGTTATACTCAAACACTTTAATCATGGAGTTCCACCAAGAAATAACAATAAAAAATAGTAAACACACACCGGAACCATTTTTTAAAATTTAATAAAAAAAATAATTATTATTGTAAAATTAGTCCTCGGCACGGGTTCCACAGTGAGGACAAATTTATTTGACGATTTTATAATATTTTTTAAAATATAAATAGAAAATATGCGTGGAAATATCATATTTTTAAGATTGATAAATTTCTTTCAATAAACTCAATTCACGTTTTATGAAATATGGCAGTAACGTAGAAGATAATTACAAATAAAAGGTACTTATTCAAGCACCACCCCCTGATTCAAGTCATTAGTATTGCAGTCAACGATATTATGATTTTTTAAAAATGTTCAGTTTTTTATAGATAATAATAAAAATTAAGAATAAGCTTTAGCAATTTTAAATATTCAACAGTGATTTTAGCTTTTCAATGTATTTATATTTATTTATTTAGGCTTTCTGTTGACTACAACTTTAAAATCCCTGATTCAATTATTTTAAAATTACGCACGCACTTAAGTACAAATTTTTTCTCTTATATATTATTTGTTAATATATTTCCACTTAGCGCTTTCACCGTGTTATGGGCATCTTCGAACTTAAACTGAACCAGTTTGAGTTATTACTTTATAACTTATTTAAAAATAATAAATTCATTGTGTCTAAAAAATAGTGAAGATCGTAGCTCGAAACTAACTAACCTCCAAATATTAGAAAAATTCTCTTGATTTATACCTATTTAAGTGTTTTATTTTTGATATAAAAACATATATAGTACCTACTTATTTCTAAATTTATAGCCACAATCAACAATAAAAAAATACTAAGTACCATAGACAAAAATATTTTATCATCTGACATCACAATCTACTATCATCTATATCTATGGCATAATTTTCGTGTGTATTTTATCTTTTATCTGTGATTTTCGTTTTCAAACAAAATTGAGGTGACAGGTTATTTTTCTGTCATCAGGTTTTTTCTTAATTACTCTAGAAAAAGTACTTTATAATCGTATTTAGACTGACGTGGTCAAAATTAATCGTACTTCACGACATTCCAAAGTTACCTTCAAAGTGAAAAAATGAGTCGAGAAAATCATGCCGCCAATAGGGCTGGAGGTGAAAATCAACCAATTCAAAGCCCGATCGTGACATCTTCCAACCTTTTTTCCAATATTCCTAGTGCCGGAAATAGCTTCCGAATTTTGTCGATCACGCTATCCATATCCTACTTTATGTACGCTTATCCTTACGCACCACCATCCTCATGAAATACTACTCTAATATTGTATTATGTGTTTTGACTGAAAATGTATAATGCTTTTCTTCATTACAGATAGAAATATTAACATTCCCGCCAAAAAAGATTTGTCGACCACAAAGGCTTTAATTTCCGTAGCTGTGATATTTGTTATATCACTTTTAATGATAGGATATATATATAGTAAATTTTCCACAGTTAGAACCGTGAGTACTAGCATTTTTCCTTTGTCGTAGACAAAAGGCCTTCATACATTCAAAGTCCAATAGTACTAAAAAAATTGACAATAATTATCAGATAAAATAAAATATTACAAAGAAATTGTTTGAAGAACAAGCTCGATCAATTATTCCCTTTTACATGTAATTACTTTTATAGTTTTTCTTTAATTTTTCCAGAGATGAGAAGAAGCACATACGACTACCAATGAATATTGAAGATGCTAAACAATTAGGACTTGTATTGGATAGATACAAGGAAAAATACTTCAACGAAGTATTGGCTGGAGTGTTTTTTAGTGTATATATTGTATCCTTTGAAATATATTTACGACCAATCATATTTCTAGAACTGTTGAATTAGTAGGTAGGTATAGTTACTTATGAACCCTATTTTTAGACTAGACATTATTTATGTACCATATTTTCTAAAAGCGCTCAAAAGTCCTGTTAGTTTCCAAAATAAATTAATTCCCAGTACAATTTTAGACTTCAAAAGTCATAATTGAAACAAAAGCAAAATCAAACAGTTGCACAATCGGGGAAACAAAATATTTATATGCCTGTGGTAACTTGTGGAATCGCAGTGTTGTTTGCAAGCTAAACTTAATACTGGATAAAAACACCTACAGAACTTTATATCTAGAATGCAAATTTACATCAGACAATGGTTCAATCTTCCACGACATCACAGCCTAAACGGCACCCTAACACTAAGTTCCGAGACCGTACCTTTGCTGTTATGGGCCCTGCCGCCTGTAATCGGCTTATTCAGAGTCCCAGTGAACTTCAAGCAAAATTCAAAACGCATTTTTTCAACATTTTTTATCCAAACAACTCAAATTTAGAGGCACTACTGCTGAAGTTGTGCTTGGGGCACTAAATACATGGCTAATAATGTACAGCACCATGAGGTAAATTCTCACTAAAATAACACTTTATAAATTAATCATCCTATTAACATTATTGTTGTATCGGCAAGTGTAGACACTAGTGCCTTCTTAACGTTAAGATACTTCTAAAATGTGTTCGAGTATGTGTTGTTGTAAGAAGTGTAAGTGTTTTTTATCATATAAAAGTATTCTATAGAAATATGAGAGCGCTACAGGCTACGCTATAATTAGTATGTACCAGTGGCGGTTCGTCAATGCATGCGGACCATGCTGCGCTAATGCCTTACTAACGGAAAAAAAAAAAAAAAAAAAAAAAAAAAATTTAATACCTGTAAGAATTTTTTTATAGCTAAATAAAAATGTATAAATAAAAAAACAAACCTACTGGTATAAAATAAATATATAAATAAAACATTTTTTTATGGATTATTTACGTAATTAATGAGATATAATTGCTCCAAAAATCGGCTACATCCAACCGGCCGAACTTACGGGCGGGAACCGATGCCGAATGCGGATAATCGGATGCGGGGAATGCTATGGATTGCGCGACGAGATCTGCGCAATATGAAAATGCATGACTGTGAAATTGAATATTTCGCGCAAGCGCACTTAGAGTCCGACCGCTTATTTCACCGTGATGTGGTGGTGTAACATTGCGCTACTGAGCTAACTGCGCAATATCAACCGTGCATGCTGCTCGGACGTTGACATTTCTATAGAGCAAGCGCGATAGAGATAAATTCTTTCTGAGATACTTTTCCATTTTTTGGGGGTTAGGACTTTCTGTGGTATTCTACCTTTTTATGTCAACCGTTAAATCTGTAAACTAAAGGTTTATAGGATTTTGTGAATATGCGAAACATACAATTATTATGTAATCGAATGAGAATTTGAATCTGTAAAAAAATAAAAGTTACCTAAATAAAGGTTTAGTATCTTTTTCTTTAATAAAGAACAGCGTAGTTGGGACTTTTGATGTTTATGCTCACTAAAACAATTGTTGACTTAAATGAGTTTTATCGAAAAAAAAAAGTTACCTAAACAACCTAAACAAAATTTTTAAATAAAAGTTTAATTAAAAAACGTAATTTGAATTTAGTGTGTTTTTTTTCACGTAAAAAATAGCTTATCACGATATTTTTTAATTTTTAACTCTAAATTTGACGTTTTTAAGTTATTATTTTTTTACAGAATTTTTAATAATTAGTGTTTTCTACGAATGAAGCGATGATTTAAAATGCTATAACATTTTTTACGTTTTTATTTTAACAAATCAAAAGAAACTTAAGACCCATTTGTTTTTCTAAATATTTTGATTAACTAACTAACTATCACGCCATTGCCCCGTAGTGATAGGCAGAGAGGATAGAACGCCACACCACTCGGTCCTGACAAATCTTGATGAATGTAGAGGAAGCAAAGGTGCTTCCTAAACATTCAATACGTCTTCTCATGCACATCACGCCGATTGTTCCGACATTTTCACATGTCCACTTTCAATGTACTTGTCGTACTTGGTCATGCCATTGTCTTTCTCGGCCTTCCTCGGCTCTAAATCAAGGCACACTGATAAATATTGCTAATTGAATTGTTCGACTCGCAGAGTGAGTTTCATTTTCATGTCAAAATTTCCTGAGCCGTTAAATTCAATATTTTCGGCTTCCTTGAGGAATATACGAAAACGGCGCTATATAAATCATTTCAATAATAATAAATTCAATATAGTTTTGAAATCACCGGCGCTATGGTGAAGAATACAATACATATGGGAGTTAGCTCTTTTCACCACCAAGGCGACGAAATATTAATGTGATTAATTTAATGTATTAAAAAAAAAAAACTAATTCATCTTTTTCTTTGAGATAGCTCTAATATTTAGTTTTTTGGAAATATGGAAGTGTGCCAGGACACAGGGGCGCGGCGCTCCAACCCTTCCGCCCACCCCCTCGAGGAAATGGCGCGATGGTTATTTAGTTAGTTATTACCTAGTATAAGAGACTTTGAACTAATCTGAAAAATTTCCAATTCTATAATATTATTATTATCGCTTTGTCTAGACCAGCGGCTACTAAAAGGTTGTCGCGGAATCCTGAGGTTCTGCCTAAGGGTCACGGGAATACCGTGAGTTTAGGGGAGCGCGGGGCATATCGATAGACGGCTAAAAAAACTAAAACAGTGTCGCGGAAAATAATTTTCAATTTTTAATTTTCATAGATTTAAGTTCTGCTGATTTTTAATACGTTTCACGGCTTTTATTTTTGTCAATTTAATTTTTAATTTACATTTAGGTTCGACAAAAAAATTGACCAATAATAATTAAGGTTCCATAGACAAAAAATGGAAACTGCTGTTCTAAATCGTCGATATTATGTTTATCAAATAAATAAATGCCAATGTATTAGGGCTTTTATTAGCCTGTTTATTGACCGCATGCCCTGTTTCAAAAGTCACCGACCGCCACTGGTATGTACTTATTTTTCTAACAAAAAATTGTAGCTAAAATCACTTGAATTCTCACACTGTGAACTGTTAATTATTTACATGCATATACATTATCGGTTATTATATTCCTTAATATTTTTATCAGTTTACAATCATTTGCTATACCAGGATCATTGTTTCCTGAGCATCTTGTCTGGATTCCTTTTCCCTTTCTCACTAGCCCTAGTAATGGTGTGCATGTGTTCTGCTGTGGGAGATCTCTCTGCTTCCTACTCTCTCACTTGTGGGCAAGAAGCTGATCAAGAAATACTTCCCGAACAAAGCCCAGAGAGTGGGCGGTTGCGGGTGGAGAAGAATAAAGGGAATCTCCTGTATTATATGGTGTTCCTAAGGGTCACCCCATTCCTACCCAATTGGTTTATTAACCTGACTGCCCCTATTATCGGAGTGCCTTTAATACCATTTGCGTTGGGAACATTTATAGGTAAGTTGTTTTTAAAATTATTCATTTGTTCCATGCAGAGCTTGCATTTTTAATCATTTTGGTAGAGAACAGGGGTACAAAACTTTAGTAGAAATCAGAGGTGGCCAAATCATGTTGATTTTATAATGTAATAAAACACACTTTGTTTATTTCAACATAATTATTTAAATCAACTAATTTAATTATTTTTAATTTAATATAATGTGTTTTTTTTGCTATTTCAACTAAATAGTTACGTCTGTTTTCTTATGTCTGAAAAGATTATTTGCTGAAATAATTATACCGCAACGAATTCTTAGATTTGTTCTGCTAAAGTAAAACGACCAATCATAAGGTGATAAGAGATTTCTTTCTATCCAAGCGGGACAGACATTACACACGTTAACATCTTCATCAGACGCCTGGTCGTGGACATCAGTAACTCTCCTCACAGTATTTGCATGCATATCCCTAATTCCAGTAGTTATGAAGAATAAATTAAAAAAGAAGTTCGAATAGAATATAATGTTTTCTCATTATTCCAAAATTACATTTATAATAAGATAAGATGTTATATTATTTATTTAATTATCTATTTTTAAATCAATCTGAATCACTCAACTTTAACTTTATTTATAATAAATAGTTTAAATAGGTTTATGTTTGAATTGATGTTGACCGGGGAAATTGGTTTACTTTAGTGTATTTGCTGCGGTGAAATATTACTATAGGAATGCGGGGTCTCTCATATAATGATTGCATTGACGATATGTATCATCATGCTCATAATAAACGTCGCAGCCACAATATGTCTCATGAAAGTATTCATTACAGAGATGAAGTGTCTCTTACACGTAGCAACACAAACATGATAAAAAATCTAGTTTTAGATAGGTCCTATGGAATATCTCGTCGTACCTTGTTTACGATATTAGGCGGCCTCCGTAGCATAATGGTTAAGACGCTGGACTCACGATACGGAGGTTCCAGGTTTGATTCCCGTTGAGAACACAAAAATCAAAAGCGATTTTTCTCCCAGGGTGTTAGTGATGTTGTTCCCCTCTGTTATTTGGCCTCCTGGCCTGTAGAGGTGGTTAAATAAATAAAAGTTATATTTCATTCATTTTATTGTATTTAAATTTTGTTGTTTGTTGTTTTTTAAAATGTAGTGATTGTAGGATATTAGTTATTGAAATGTTTGTTTTTGACCAGAAGGTTTGATTTTATGCTGCAAAAAGTTAACATTGTTTGTAAAAATTGATTGAAAATTAAAATAATTTAAAATTGCATCAATATGGTTAAATTATTAAAGAGTGAGATATTGATTGATTATAGATATTAAGTAAATGCAGATAAAGGATAGATTTTGCAGTTGGTGTTTTGTTATTAGTGAAGATTATAATTAAGGGGGTTTTTACATGTAAAAATATATGTACATAATGAATTTTTTATTTATTTAGTTATTAATTTATTTATTATTCTACACAAATATAAGCCCGCTTCCATTTTGGATTGGTTTAACATTTAGCTACCACGAATGAGGTTCCAGGTTGAACTCTTGGCTGGGTCAACATTAGAGTAAGTTGCGGTTAGCCCGTCATTCGTGCCATTTATTTATTCAAAAAAGAAGGCATTTAAAAAAATATTAAAATGAAAAGGTGAAATTTGTTTTTTATGATAATATAAAACACAAACAGGAAACAAACATGAAAATAAAGTTGGTGAAAATTGAAATGAATTTAGGTTACAATAAGTTTGTACGGTGACAAATTTAATATGTTAACAGACTGGATCTGAAGCGTAAGACTGACCACCTTGTCTTCACTTATTGACGATCAAAACAACAGACCAATAATTAAAATTAATATTTGAAAGATTTACTTGTGAGTTTTTGTAAAAATAATTGACTGTTTGAAAGGGTAAATCATATAACATGCAAATTAATTTAAAGTGTTAAAATATTATTTTTAACTGTCTCGAATTATTTTTCACAACACGTACCTTATTCAATGTTTTTATATGTTTTGAAAATTGTTAAAATAAAAGACGCTTATTCAAAGTATAATGTAATTTTATTTTTTACATCTATTAGTGGTCCGGAAAAAATGACAATATTCAATTATTTAAAAGGATTATTTACTAAATACTGTTTTTTTAATGTAAATCTTTATTATTCCCAAATGCAGTGTTTTGAAACATATAACTGAAGATATGTAGAAAATGTTTACATTTCTTTTTCTGGTAAAAACTACTTCTCAATCTGTCTTTTACGTTTTTTTTCATAGAGTTTTCAAAATTTTTCCATTTTGAGTAGTTTTTCTTCCGGACCAGCGACACATATATTACACTATTGATAAATAAATACTGATATGTACATTGGGAAAGTGATCATTTGGCCAAAATGATGTGGAGATTTAAAAACTAAAATTTATCATAAAGCAAAGGCGGATCAAAAGTTTTTTGACTGACTTGACACCTCTATTTTTTTTCGGCAATTGACTAGGATTTTTTGGGAAATAATGTTCTAGCTATTTACAAGTTAATAAAACATACATATCATGTTTTAGTGATTATATTTTATTATAACATTATCCTTCTGAGTTTTGGTCCTCCACACATGATTAAGAACAACATAATATTTTAACAATCAGTGTTGATGCCACTCAAATTTAAAAGAAAAAGAGGCAAGGCTTTATTAAAAAGATAAGGGTAGAGAAAACAGTTTTCGACAATAAGCTCACTGTAATGTTTGATACTAATTTTCAGTCTGCCTTCAATATAACTAGGCATAATATTATACGGTATTGAAATTATATATTCTACATACACAGATGTATTAATGATATTTTTTAAATACATACTTGCGATGTATAAAATCAGACAAGCTTTGTAGACTAAATTGTAAACACCATTTCAAGGTGTGTTAGCTGTAATAAAAGGCACTTTACTTGATTTAGCTCTCGTCAGCATTGTCAGCAATAAGATCCCATGTACGCTATAGATGTCATGTTGGAGCTTGTAGGATGGCTGATAGGCCTCCAGTACCACCAGTTATACCATACTAAAAAAAATTCTTTAAAGAGCGTAATGCTCAATTGGTTGGGTTAAGGAATCTAAAATCTAACTAACTAACCATCATGCCATTTCTCCGAAGGGGTAGGCAGAAAGGATAGAACGCCACACCATTCTGTCTTGGCACACTTCCCCTGATTCCTCCACGCACGCACGTCGATTAAATCAATTTTTTTTATAGAACAAAATCGACTCCAAATATGATGTAGAATCACTGGTTTCCCGCTTGTACATCGAGTTTTGTTACACCGTTTTTTATTTGTTATTCTAGTATTCAAAATTACTAAAAATATTAAAAGTAAACTACACATACGTAAATAAGGTGATTTCAGCAGTACTGAAATTGAACTACACTGTCCCTGGCACTCAGGGGCAGGTTCTAAAGTAATCATCCTCTCGCCATCACTTTGTGTTATAAAAACAAAGTTACATTCCGGATCTGTCAGCCTATATAGATCACTTCCCGGTTCATCAATCAACACAAATCTTTCAGTAGACAATCCTAGTCTAGGAATGGCTTCAGGTCTTGGAAATAATGCCCTGATCAACTGGGCAGGAAACATTCGATTGAGGCGCCTGTAATAAAAAGAAAAAAATGTATAAAACAAATATAAATAATTTTCCTGACACTGTAATGACTATTGGAACAGAGCACCGAAATTTAAATATTTGGGTACTTGTATTAAAAAAAACGATTTTAGCAGATGAGTACAAAAACAACTAAAACACAGAATATGTTATTCTGGGTTATTAAGCCGTATTTTTAGTATATGTATTTTGAAAGTTAGATGAAAAATACATAAAACAATATGCACCTATCTCAAGTCAATTATAAAAAATTAATATTATTCGCTCTAAATTTATGTTATTCACACAAATTCATTATATTTCAGTGGAACTTTGATAATGCAAACCGATTGGTAATGAGAGTAGTTTTGAACAATCGAATATTTGGTAAAACTGCATGGTACAATGTAATTAGTAACTTACCATATAAAAACTGGTTCCATCTTTATTCTTTGCCAATTTCATGTTATAATTGGAGAAAAAAAGAATCCGCAGACATAGCATTTTTATGATCAACAATGATCTTGGAAGCGTCTTTATCGAAAACTTTTTTATTATTTTTGATGTAAACTTCTTTTAACTCTTCAAATGTGACTTTTTTTCTGGTCAGTCTGAAAATTTCAATACAAATAAGTCCATTTAAAATCTTAATGCATAGCGATAAGAGTAAAATGATTGTACTGTTATTTGGAATAATATTAAGTGTGCCTAAAAATAAATATTATGTGTAACCTAATAATGCATAATTACCTACTGAAATGTTTTTTTTTGAACCACTCTCAAAAGTAATGGCGTTTGTGTAAAGCTCTGAAAATCGTGAAAACTGCAAATCAGTAAAAAACCCTACATCAAAAAGTTATTTTTTATACAAAGAGTTGTTTTTATTTACCCGTTAAGGTGGAAAAACCATTAATGGGGATTGAATATCTCAAAACCCTTTGCCTGGGTAAAAAATTTTGGATTTTTACAGTAAATAAAAAAACAATGTTCAATTTTATTGGTAAAAATATGGTATTTGTCAATTACTCTGCTTTGTTTATTATACAAATATAATGTTAGTTCAGTAATAATAATTCAATTCAATTCATAAAAGTATGCTTTTTTTCAATCAATGTTTTTCTTATAGACGTTATCAGCGTAAAATTATCGTCCGTTAAACCGACTTAACAAACACAAAAGTTTTTCTGATAAACTTTTCTTGACGTTGCTTGTTTCACTTAGAATTTATTATTTTTCGTGTTTTTATACCAACGACTCTAACCATCGGTGAAACCATTTTTCTACTTTAAATCTCTTCCGGACTGTATCCTTGACAAATTTCGGCTAAATTCCGGTAGAATTAGATGCAATCTCTGAATAGTAGGTTTGTGTCCTTAAAAGATTGCCTATTCTGTACGTGATATTATAATTATTATTTAATCTCAGGTAAGTACTTACATAATACATTTTAATGCCTAACTCTTCTCACTTCACCTACATACTCTCGAAAATCCGAAAGCAGTAAAGTGGCATCAAAACTTGTGTAAAAAAACTAAAAGCAAAGGTGTTTTATAAATTATAATATTTGAGTGTCTGGTGAGGCATAAAAAATATGGAAATTAGAAGACTGGTCGATTTAAATATACATTTTTTAAAACCAGTTTTCAACACTCTTGTGGCTTGTGACTATGACTATATGACAATTAAATAACTGCTGTGGAAGTTACAAAAAAAATACGAGTTAATAACAAAACTTTAACGGGTACCTTGCAATATGTTATGTCTAGCGCACCTATTTAGTTTTTTTACGTTTAGAAAACCAAAACTTACGGTGCTCGGAAATCTATTTTTGTCTGACGGATTCGTCTGAGATAGGAACGGAAAGCGTCAGTCAGAATTTTTTAAAATTCTCAAATCTTTTACAGGATCCCACAAACATTTAGTTGGATAAAATATTGCCCTAAAAATGTTTGACAAAAAAAATGTTAATTAATAATATACCGAATTATATAAATAAAACACTTTGATTTGGTTTGAAAATACCTATTTTTAAAAAACAGGTAGGTATGTAAAATACAGGAAGATACTGTATTATTTTATTATTCTGGTGTATAATAAATACATTCTACATTTAAATGTTTTTATATCATAGCCATATCTCTGTTTGATATCTTGTGCGTGCATGAGAAGATGTATGAATGTAGAGGAAGCAAGAGAAGTGTGCCAGGACAGAGTGGTGTGGCATTCTATCCTCTCTGCCTACCACTTCGGGGAAATGGCGTGATGGTCAGTTAGTTAGTTATATCAATATTTTGATTCATAATTTTTATTAACGAAATTCGCTTTTCCAAAAACGCCATTCTTTTATGTCGGCACTAGTATGACGCTACTGCGTGCTTCGATTGTGGTAGAAAGAAAAAGACAGGCAGACTCGAAGTAATGCGCTTTCTCTCTCTCTCTGCGCACTGCGTGACGTCAGACACGATCAGTTCATTTTACCTTTTCAGCCGGAATTAAAATTGTCAATGTTCACCTTCGTGCATCTCGCTTATTTATTAACCAATATAAAAAATAATCGCACCTATTGTCATGTGATCTTGCATTTAAATTTATTAGCCAAAAAAAAAAATCTCGATAAAGGCTTATTTACCCATATCATATAATATGTATACATACAATATGTAATACTAAAAATGAAAGTATTGACAGTAATAGATTTTCAATATTTCTGTTTCACCAAAAATATTTTTTTAAAAACACTTTTTTTTAAATATAGCATCCATTTTTTGCTAATGGGAGTGATTTAAAATAATTTACTGTAATTTTTTTTTCATAGAACATTAATAATTATTCATACAATAATAATTGGTACAACTAATCTACAATGATGATGCAAAATAAATTATTATTATTATTATTAATGCAAAATGAATGGGTTTTCGTTACGTACCTTAAACTTTAAAACCCGGTTATCCTGAAGAATAATTTACATCCTGTATGAAACTGAACTTGGGGAAGAAGAAACCGAGAAACATTTTTAATAATAATGTTAACTTGTGTAGGTACTTTTATAATTTTTCTATTTGATTTGTTTATGTTTTGATATTTCTGTTGCACAGTGTACCGGCACGCGTCATCACCGACGACCACAGAAAAGCAAAACAACAAACGACTCCGACTGCTCGACGACTGGCTCACTCTCAACTCTCACGACCACAGATTATATCACGACTCTCACTGGCTGGAGTAGCTGGGCATGGCGGGCTGCGGGCGTGCGGGCCTGGCGGCAAACCGGGGAACTTGCACGTTAATCGCTTGAAGCTCAAACTCAAAGATGGCTCAAAATATCAAATCCTCATCAAATTAAACTAATTGTACACCAAGTGCAATGTATCTTGATCATTTCTATTACATGACGGTAAGATGATCAGTAATAGAACATTATAAAATTAATTAAAAATAAACGTTAAGTTAATAAAAAATATTTGGTACACTTCCACTTTTATTTATTTGACCAGTTAGCGTTTTCACCCTGTAACGGGCATCGGACCTCGGACCAGTCTGAAGATATTTTTATTTAACTTTTATTAGTTATACTCAAACACTTTAATCATGGAATTCCACCAAGTAATAACAATAAAAAATATAAATCAAATTAATAAAAAAATAGTTTTAAAAATATATATTAAACACACACCGAATTCATTTTTTAAAGGTAATTAAAAAATAATTATTGTAAAATTAGTCCTCGGCACGGGTTCCCAGTGAGAATAAATTTTATTTAACGGTTTTGTAATATTTTTTTGTAAATAAATAAACAAATAGAAATATTGCGTGGAAATATAATATTGATAAATTTCTTTTATAAAAACTCAATTCACGTTTTATGAAATATGGCAGTAGCGTAGAATAAAATAATTAAAATAAAATGTACCTATTCAAGCACTAGCCCCTGATTCAAGTAATTATTATTGCAGTCAACGATATTATGATTTTTGAAAAAAATGTTGTTTTTTATAGATAATAATAACAATTAAGAATAAGCTTTTGCAACTTAAATATTTCAACAGTGATTTTTTAGTTTTTCAATGTATTTAATATATATTTATTTAGGCTTTCTATTGACTACTAACTTTAAAATCCTTGATTCAATTATTTTAAAATTACGCACGCACTTAAGTACAAAAATTTTTCTTTACTTTATATTTATTTATTTATTTATTTGAAAATATATTTCCACTTAGCGCTTTCACCGTGTTATGGGCATCTTCGAACTTAAAGTGAACCAGTTTGAGTTATTACTTTATAACTTATTTAAAAATAATAAATTTATTGTGTCTAAAAAATATTGAAGATTGTAGCTCGAAACTAACTACCCTCCAAAAATTAGAACATTTTTCTTGATTTATACCTATTTAAGTGTTTTATTTTGATATAAAAACATATATAGTACCTACTTAGTTCTAAATTTATAGCCACAATCAACAATAAAAATATATATTAAGTACCATAGACGAAAATATTTGATCATCTGACATCCAATCTATTATCATTTATATCTATGGCATAATTTTCGTGTGTATTTTATCTTTTATCTATGATTTTCGTTTTCAAACAAAATTGAGGTGACAGTTCAGGGCGTCCAAGCCAGGAACAAACTTTTTGGAACAGTTAGTATTAATCACACACAGTAGATGGCAGTACAATATATATCACACGTGGTACCCAGTCTACTCTATGCTTTTTTGTTTATGGTCTAATCAAAGGAATCCCGTATTTTTTCAGTGATCTGAGATGGATAAAGCGTTAAATACTCTTGCTGATACGTTACCGGATTTAGAACGGTTACTGGTAGCAGTTACCATTTAATGATATTTGAGAGCTGGTTTCTGGGTGTAACGAATTTGTAACGTCTAACCTAGGCTATCCCTTGTCGTCATGTCCGTCCCGTCAAATACTTAATTCATTTTGGATATTGTATATTTTATCTCATGTAAAATATTTCATACTACTACTACCCTCCCTTATCCGCACCTAATGGTGCATAGGGCACTGCATTGGCACACCAAGTGCAGTGTATCTTGATCGTTTTATTACATGAAGGTAGGATGATCAGTCTTACGCTTCAGTACCAGTCCAAGGT
The DNA here is from genome assembly GCA_022494985.1 of Micrasema minimum. Classification (NCBI taxonomy): domain Eukaryota; kingdom Metazoa; phylum Arthropoda; class Insecta; order Trichoptera; family Brachycentridae; genus Micrasema; species Micrasema minimum. The sequence goes on along the minus strand of JAGVSP010003508.1, from coordinate 39,219 downwards.
ATCACACATATTTCATACAATGGTCTATTATTATCTTTCACCCACTGCATGAAACATTTTACATGAATGAAGCAAATAATAAAATTATTAAATGAAAAAATTGTGAAGTTGTAAATTCAATTTTATTTTCACAAACAAAACAAAGCAGAAGTAATATGAAATATAGTATATGCACTCAAGCGAGTGCGTAAATACCTAAAAATAGCTATAGTTATGGATCTTTTTTTTAAATATGAAACTGTTCAATATTAACAAATATTAATAAATTAAATGACGCCATGACACATAAATCTCAAGCGGCCGTAAGACATGGGCGCCCTTGCCATCTCTGGTGGTGGGGGTAGATTTAAGAAGATTACTTCCGATAAGTATCAGTGTGATAAAAAGAGATGGCTAGATGGGTTGAAAGCCAGCGCTGGCGAGTGGCTTCTAAGTGTAAATCACGAAAAAATACGAGATTTTCCCATGATTAGACCGTAAACAACTAGAATGTGAAAAATAGCACAGATTTAAGTGGAGAACGCTAACATGAATCCTCATCATATTTATTTATTAACAGGAAAACCAACATTTAAAAATTACATTTAAAAAAATATCAAATAAGCTTAATTAACCAATTAAAGGTTTTCATAAATATAATAAATACAGGTAAAAGAATAATATTATCAACACAAAATTTAAAGATATTTAAATAAACATAATAGTGAGTTAAATCTGTGAGTTTAATGTGTTTTCAGCAAAACAAACAAAGCAATCACCGCACATCCACATGTTTTTTCTCAAATAAATCTATGTTCAATGATTTTGAATTTTTATGGAAGTTATTGGAATAAATATCGACATAAATATGAATTGTGTCTGTAATTTGAATGCACAAGAGGAGTAAAGAAAAGAGGGTTGTGTCTAAGAGTTTTTCGAGGAATATTGATGGGAAATTTAGAAAGTAGTTCGGGACAGTCGATTGATCCAGAGGCTATTTTTGACAAGAATCGGCTATTTTACGATGCTTTGGTGATGTTTTTTTTTGCATAATTGAGGATATTGATCAGTTTTAAGCGATGACACATGTACCCGATAAACGTCTTTTGTATATTTTCAATAATATATTAATATTGTACACGGAATTCCACACATAAGTGTTAGATGAAAGATGAAATTAGGCATCAAGGGTGCTATTATTTGATAACGTCGCTGCCTATTATGGAACGGCCGATAAATAACGGTATTCTATGATAACGGTGGAGCTTGATAACCACGATAGTAAACGTTAGGTTAAAAGTCCATCCCTAGTGACATTTGTAGTTATAAGTTGTGCGTAATTAGTGTATTCTATGTTGTGTGTTATGCGTTTGGAATTTTCATCCGACTGCAAAAACAAAGGTAGAAATGTAGATAATTGTTTGGATACATTACTGACTTTACTTTTCCTATCTTTATTGAGTCTTGTGGTATTGATTTCGCGATCGGTTGGGCTGACAGTGGCTGGCAGTTATTAAAACGTTCGGTGCTCAAAGTGGTTGCAATTTATATAAGTGGTCAATAATGACAATCCATTTGCGATAACAATGACAAAATAACAATTCTGTTAATATTTGCTACGATATAATAAGTGGGGGATTGTTCAGTTTTAGATTTCAGTGAAGTTAAACGCAATTTTCGTGTGTAGTATGTATAGGTTAGTTTGTGACATTTACAAAGATCCATCAGTTGTGTATCCATATTATTTTTAAATGACATTAGACTTAAAATATTATATATACAATCAATTCATTAGAGCATGACAATTGTTATTTACAAATATTTGGACATCTATTTTGTTTTTTTTTACAATACAAATAAAGTACAGTACAATTTTACTATTCTTTCAATCAATAAATTTGCCTTAATCCTTTATTATTTCTCTCATGTAAAATGTTTCATACAGTGGTTGAAAGATAAGATACAACTTGTATCTTATTTTACGACCATTTTATGAAATATTTTACATGAGAAAATATGGAATATCGAATAATATATATATATATGTTTGAAATTCCCGCCGTTAATTTTTCGCTATAGTTAACACTCACACACAAGAGATGGCGCTCGGAAATTTTAATTTATGTGGTTCAAATTTTGATCAACTTGTTTGTATGGCGGCTTGCTTTCTTTAATTAGTGTATTCTATGGACAGGTTATTTTTCTGTCATCAGGTTTTTTCTTAATTACTCTAGAAAAAGTACTTTATAATCGTATTTAGACTGACGTGGTCAAAATTAACCGTACTTCACGACATTCCAAAGTTACCTTCAAAGTGAAAATATGAATCGAGAAAATCATGCCGCCAATAGGGCTGGAGGTGAAAATCAACCAATTCAAAGCCCGATCGTGACATCTTCCAACCTTTTTTCCAATTTTCCTAGTGCCGGAAATAGCTTCCGAATTTGTCGATCACGCTATCCATATCCTACTTTATGTACGCTTATCCTTACGCACCACCATCCTCATGAAATACCTACTCTAATATTGTATTATGTGTTTTGACTGAAAATGTATAATGCTTTTCTTCATTACAGATAGAAATATTAACATTCCCGCCAAAAAAGATTTGTCGACCACAAAGGCTTTAATTTCCGTAGCTGTGATATTTGTTATATCACTTTTAATGATAGGATATATATATAGTAAATTTCCACAGTTAGAACCGTGAGTACTAGCATTTTTCCTTTGTCGTAGACAAAAGGCCTTCATACATTCAAAGTCCAATAGTACTTAAAAAATTGACAGTAATAATCAGATAAAATAAAATATTACAAAGAAATTGTTTTGAAGAACAAGCTCGATCAATTATTCCCTTTAACATGTAATTACTTTTATAGTTTTTCTTTAATTTTTCCAGAGATGAGAAGAAGCACATACGACTACCAATGAATATTGAAGATGCTAAACAATTAGGACTTGTATTGGATAGATACAAGGAAAAATACTTCAACGAAGTATTGGCTGGAGTGTTTTTAGTGTATATATTGTATCCTTTGAAATATATTTACGACCAATCATATTTCTAGAACTGTTGAATTAGTAGGTAGGTATAGTTACTTATGAACCCTATTTTTAGACTAGACTTTATTTATGTACCATATTTTCTAAAAGCACTCAAAAGTCCTGTTAGTTTCCAAAATAAATTAATTCCCAGTACAATTTTAGACTTCAGAAGTCATAATTGAAATAAAAGCAAAATCAAACAGTTGCACAATCGGGGAAACAAAATATTTATATGCCTGTGGTAAACTTGTGGAATCGCAGTGTTGTTTGCAAGCTAAACTTAATACTGGATAAAACACCTACAGAACTTTATATCTAGAATGCAAATTTACATCAGGCAATGGTTCGATCTTCCACGACATCACAGCCTAAACGGCACCCTAGCACTAAGTTCCGAGACCGTACCTTTGCTGTTATGGGCCCTGCCGCCTGTAATCGGCTTATTCAGAGTCCCAGTGAACTTCAAGCAAAATTCAAAACGCATTTTTTCAACATTTTTTATCCAAACAACTCAAATTTAGAGGCACTACTGTTGAAGTTGTGCTTGGGGCACTAAATACATGGCTAATTATGAACAGCACCCATGAGGTAAATTCTCACTCAAATGGCACTTTATAAATTAATCATCCTAATAACATTATTGTTGTATCGGCAAGTGTAGACACTAGTGCCTTCTTAACGTTAAGATACTTCTAAAATGTGTCAGAGTATGTCGCGCTGTAAGAATGCAAGTGTTTTATCATATAAAAGTCTTCTATAGAAATATGAGCGCTACAGGGCTACGCTATAACTAGGTAGGTACTTATTTTTCTAACAAAATGTAGACACAACTTGAATTCTCACACTGTGAACTGTTAATTATTTACATACATATACTTTATCGGGTTATTATATTCCTTAATATTTTTATCAGTTTACAATCATTTGCTATACCAGGATCATTGTTCCTGAGCATCTTGTCTGGATTCCTTTTCCCTTTCTCACTAGCCCTAGTAATGGTGTGCATGTGTTCTGCTGTGGGAGCATCTCTCTGCTTCCTACTCTCTCACTTGCTGGGCAAGAAGCTGATCAAGAAATACTTCCCGAACAAAGCCCAGGAGTGGGCGGTTGCGGTGGAGAAGAATAAAGGGAATCTCCTGTATTATATGGTGTTCCTAAGGGTCACCCCATTCCTACCCAATTGGTTTATTAACCTGACTGCCCCTATTATCGGAGTGCCTTTAATACCATTTGCGTTGGGAACATTTATAGGTAAGTTGTTTTTAAAATTATTCATTTGTTCCATGCAGAGCTTGCATTTTTAATCATTCAGAGTTTGGTAGAGAACAGGGGTACAAAACTTTAGTAGAAATCGGAGGTGGCCAAATCATGTTGATTTTATAATGTAATAAAACACACTTGTTTATTTCAACATAATTATTTAAAATCAACTAATTTATTTTATTATTTTTAATTTAATATAATGTGTTTTTTTTTTGCTATTTCAACTAAATAGTTACGTCTGTTTTCTTATGGTCTGAAAAGATTATTTGCTGAAATAATTATACCGCAACGAATTCTTAGATTTGTTCTGCTAAAGTAAAACGACCAATCATAAGGTGATAAGAGATTTCTTTTATAAATCTGCCCGTGTACTATATGCATATAAATAAGGCAATCATATGAAGGAGCAAAAGAAACACACTACTTTCCCTTATCCACACCTGATGGTACATGGGTACTGCATTTATAGAATCGTGTTTGAAAAAAAAATCTAATACATAATAACTGTGTTGGTTTAGAATGGCTTATATTTGTTTTAATTTTTCCAGGCGTGGCACCGCCAACATTTGTAGCTATCCAAGCGGGACAGACATTACACACGTTAACATCTTCATCAGACGCCTGGTCGTGGACATCAGTAACTCTCCTCACAGTATTTGCATGCATATCCCTAATTCCAGTAGTTATGAAGAATAAAATTAAAAAGAAGTTCGAATAGAATATAATGTTTTCTCATTATTCCAAAATTACAATTATAATAAGATAAGATGTTATATTATTTATTTGATTATCTATTTTTAAATGAATCTGAATCACTCAACTTTAACTTTATTTATAATAAAAAGGGACTCACGATACGGAGGTTCCAGGTTTGATTCCGTTGAGAACACAAAAATCAAAAGCGATTTTTCTCCCAGGGTGTTAGTGATGTTGTTCCCCTCTGTTATTTGGCCTCCTGGCCTGTAGAGGTGGTTAAATAAATAAAAGTTATATTTCATTCATTTTATTGTATTTAAATTTGTTGTTTGTTGTTTTAAAATGTAGTGATTGTAGGATATTTTAGTTATTGAAATGTTTGTTTTGACCAGAAGGTTTGATTTTATGCTGCAAAAAGTTAACATTGTTTGTAAAAATTGATTGAAAATTAAAATAATTTTTTTAAAATTGCATCAATATGGTTAAATTATTAAAGAGTGAGATATTGATTGATTATAGATATTAAGTAAATGCAGATAAAGGATAGATTTTGCAGTTGGTGTTTTGTTATTAGTGAAGATTATAATTAAGGGGGTTTTTTACATGTAAAAATATATGTACATAATGAAATTTTTTATTTATTTAGTTATTAATTTATTTATTATTCTACACAAATATAAGCCCGCTTCCATTTTGGATTGGTTTAACATTTAGCTACCACGAATGAGGTTCCAGGTTGAACTCTTGGGCTGGGTCAACATTAGAGTAAGTTGCGGTTAGCCCGTCATTCGTGCCATTTATTTATTCAAAAAAGAAGGCATTTAAAAAAAATATTAAAATGAAAAGGTGAAATTTGTTTTTTATGATAATATAAAACACAAACAGGAAACAAACATGAAAATAAAGTTGGTGAAAATTGAAATGAATTTAGGTTACAATAAGTTTGTACGGTGACAAATTTAATATGTTAACAGACTGGATCTGAAGCGTAAGACTGACCACCTTGTCTTCACTTATTGACGATCAAGACAACAGACCAATAATTAAAATTAATATTTGAAAGATTTTACTCGTGAGTTTTTTTGTAAAAATAATTGACTGTTTGAAAGGGTAAATCATATAACATGCAAATTAATTTAAAGTGTTAAAATATATTATTTTAACTGTCTCGAATTATTTTTCACAACACGTACCTTATTCAATGTTTGTATATGTTTTGAAAATTGTTAAAATAAAAGACGCTTATTCAAAGTATAATGTAATTTTATTTTTACATCTATTAGTGGTCCGGAAAAAATGAACAATATTCAATTATTTAAAAGGATTATTTACTAAATACTGTTTTTTTAATGTAAATCTTTATTATTCCCAAATGCAGTGTTTTAAAACATATAACTGAAGATATGTAGAAAATGTTTACATTTCTTTTTCTGGTAAAAACTACTTCTCAATCTGTCTTTTACGTTTTTTCATAGAGTTTTCTAAATTTTTCCATTTTGAGTAGTTTTTCTTCCGGACCAGCAACACATATATTACACTATTTGATAAATAAATACTGATATGTAACATTGGGGAACAGTGATCATTTGGCCAAAATGATGTGGAGAGATTTAAAAACTAAAATTTATCATAAAGCAAAGGCGGATCAAAAGTTTTTTGACTGACTTGACACCTCTATTTTTTTTCGCCAATTGACTAGGATTTTTTGGGAAATAATGTTCTAGCTATTTACAAGTTAATAAAACATACATATCATGTTTTAGTGATTATATTTTATTATAACATTATCCTTCTGAGTTTTGGTCCTCCACACATGATTAAGAACAACATAATATTTTTAACAATCAGTGTTGATGCCACTCAAATTTAAAAAGAAAAAGAGGCAAGGCTTTATTAAAAAGATAAGGGTAGAGAAAACAGTTTTCGACAATAAGCTCACTGTAATGTTTGATACTAATTTCAGTCTGCCTTCAATATAAACTAGGCAATAATATTATACGGGTATTGAAATTATATATTCTACATACACAGATGTATTAATGATATTTTTTAAATACATACTTGCGATGTTTAAAATCAGACAAGCTTTGTAGACTAAATTGTAAAGCTAAATACCATTTCAAGGTGTGTTAGCTGTAATAAAAGGCACTTTACTTGATTTAGCTCTCGTCAGCATTGTCAGCAATAAGATCCCATGTACGCTATAGATGTCATGTTGGAGCTTGTAGGATGGCTGATAGGCCTCCAGTACCACCAGTTATACCATACTAAAAAAATTCAAATAATCTATTTACATAAATATTGTGTTTTGCAAGAATTTAGAGTACCTACAACATTATTAAATATTTATTGATATCTTATCAGAAAGCTTAGTAGGAGAATATGGATTTTTGTAAGGGTTAAAAGAGCGTAATGCTCAATTGGTTGGGTTAAGGAATCTAAAATCTAACTAACTAACCATCATGCCATTTCTCCGAAGGGGTAGGCAGAAAGGATAGAACGCCACACCATTCTGTCTTGGCACACTTCCCCTGATTCCTCCACGCACGCACGTCGATTAAATCAATTTTTTTTATAGAACAAAATCGACTCCAAATATGATGTAGAATCACTGGTTTCCCGCTTTGTACATCGAGTTTTGTTACACCCGTTTTTTATTTGTTATTCTAGTATTCAAAATTACTAAAAATATATTAAAGTAAACTACACATACGTAAATAAGGTGATTTCAGCAGTACTGAAATTGAACTACACTGTCCCTGGCACTCAGGGGCAGGTTCTAAAGTAATCATCCTCTCGCCATCACTTTGTGTTATAAAAAACAAAGTTACATTCCGGATCTGTCAGCCTATATAGATCACTTCCCGGTTCATCAATCAACACAAATCTTTCAGTAGACAATCCTAGTCTAGGGGAATGGCTTCAGGTCTTGGAAATAATGCCCTGATCAACTGGGCAGGAAACATTCGATTGAGGCGCCTGTAATAAAAAGAAAAAAATGTATAAAACAAATATAAATAATTTTCCTGACACTGTAATGACTATTGGAACAGAGCACCGAAATTTAAATATTTGGGTACTTGTATTAAAAAAACGATTTTAGCAGATGAGTACAAAAAACAACTAAAACACAGAATATGTTATTCTGGGTTATTAAGCCCCGTATTTTTAGTATATGTATTTTGAAAGTTAGATGAAAAAATACATAAAACAAATATGCACCTATCTCAAGTCAATTATAAAAAATTAATATTATTCGCTCTAAATTTATGTTATTCACACAAATTCATTATATTTCAGTGGAACTTTGATAATGCAAACCGATTGGTAATGAGAGTAGTTTGAACAATCGAATAATTGGTAAACTGCATGGTACAATGTAATTAGTAACTTACCATATAAAACTGGTTCCATCTTTATTCTTTGCCAAATTCATGTTATAATTGGAGAAAAAAGAATCCGCAGACATAGCATTTTTATGATCAACAATGATCTTGGAAGCGTCTTTATCGAAAACTTTTTTATTATTTTTGTAAACTTCTTTTAACTCTTCAAATGTGACTTTTTTCTGGTCAGTCTGAAAATTTCAATACAAATAAGTCCATTTAAAATCTTAATGCATAGCGATAAGAGTAAAATGATTGTACTGTTATTTGGAATAATATTAAGTGTGCCTAAAAATAAATATTATTTGTAACCTAATAATGCATAATTACCTACTGAAATGTTTTTTTAACCACTCTCAAAAGTAATGGCGTTTGTGTAACTGGAATCCTTATTTTGCAAGAATTGCGAATTAAATTTCGTTTATCTTGAACTTACCTTATATAAAAATGGAGGAGATGAGTTTGGATCGAAGTCAACTGTAGTAAGCTCAGTTACGTATGATATAGAATTACAAGGCCAACAATCCATATCCATAATACGGAAATAAGGATTTTGTACAAGACACGTTTCATCATATAGCTCTGAAAATCGTGAAAAACATGCAAATCAGTAATAACACCTACATGCAATCAAGTTATTTCATACAATGAGTTGTTTATATTTACCAGTTAAGGATGGAAAAGCCGATATAATGGGTATTGAAATAATCCTCAATAACCTTAAGCCTGGGTAAATAAATTCTTGGATTTTACAGTAAATAAAACTAAATGGCTTATTATCAAATACAAAGTTCACGAAATATAAAGATGAAACTACAAAACAAATACTGCATAATAACCGCGATACTAAAGATTTACTTAAAATAGAGTAAAAATTAAAGCTTTCTTTGGATGTTACATTTTGTAAACAGTCTTTGAAAATGAGTTCAAACTCGCTGTCACTTACGCCGAGACTTTTTGTATAAGTCTGAAAATCTTTAAGTGATCGTTTGTATTCACGAAGCAAGCGTTTTTTCGCCATTTATTTTTAAATGTATATCATTGTGATTGCAAACTAAGAAAACAAAAATGACATTTAAACGTCAGGTTAGTGTCAAATCAACAATCATAGACAATATTAGACAAGATAAAAAAAATATAAATATATGCAGTTGCCATGTGAGAGAAAAAAAATGCTGCCAAAAATTAAACTTAAGGCTTGTTTTCACATGGGATCAAGCAAATGGATTGATTAGCTTTATTTATTTAAAGAAAATAAAATATACAAAAATAAAAATATTTTATTCGTATATTAAACAACACAAATCTAATAATATTGGTACATAGTACCCTAAACATAATAATAAATCTATTGAACAATATCTTTTAACTGGAATAAAATACTATAGATGTCCTTATTGTTAAGAAAATCAAGCATGATTTTTAGATTTCTGGCCATACATGTTGGACATCATGGCTTTTTCTTATAGCAACGACAAGCGGAATCACAATCCATATAAGTCCAGAAATTGAAAGAAGGGTGATTAAAACCCCAAAACAATTTGTTAACCCGTGTTCTGATGTTAGCAAAACACTCATCCAAATAGCTAAAACCATAATAATAAGTCCGGCTATTGTGTCTAAAGATCCTCGTAGTTTAGACCATTTTCTAATCCCAATGCAGTTCCTCATTGTCTCTTCACATGTTGTAGAAATAGCTCCATACCCTATTCCTGTTATTACAGACCCTAGTATGATGAATTCAAATCGACTGGAGTCCAATAAAACTGAAAATTTCAACAAATCAATACATTTTCTTATAAATTTATTGATAAACTAGTTGTTTCATTGACATTTCTTACCAAAGGATCCCAATGCAGATGAAAAGCATCCAAAAGCTGCTATATACTTAAATCTTGATTTTCGAATCGCAGTTATCCATGGAGAAAATATCAAAAAAATCAGCCAGGCTAGGCCGTGAATTGACAAGACCAACGCTATCTGAGGCACTTGAAGTTTTCGTTCTATGTCATTTGCTAACATAGTTATAAGCGAGGAGAGACAAAATGGCATAAACATGGAGCAGACTTTTAATAAAACAGCTGGATAAAATTGTATAGTTTTTACTGAGAGTTTTAAAGGTTTTATAAACGTTTCACGCACGTAATCAATAACGTTTTTTACCTTTCTTCTCATTTCTGTAAAACACTTGTACGATGAACATCCGAAACTAAAAGCGGGTAAAGTATTTTGTGAATACTCTAAATGAGTGTTATCATTTAGCCAGTCCATGGAATGTTCACTAGCCCTAACACTCGAATACTCAGATTTCCTTTCTTTACTATTATCGTGGTGAGCATTTGAGTGCTTGGCGATTGTAGCTGTAATCTTTTTGAAATCTTCACTTGACTCTGGTTTGGCATCAGATTTTATAATAATTTCACCAAGTTTATCACTAATCACGCTAAGCCTATTAATATCTCCAGTGATTGTCTTTTTATCAGTTTTTGGTTTATCTGATGTATTAGAGTCACTGGTTTCATTTGATTCATCTTCAGATTCGTGCTCGCTTTCCTCTAATATTTGTGAAAGTATCCGACCACCGATAAAGTTGATGGCTTTATCATCAGGAACAATTTTCTCGATTTCTTCTTCAACTTCGTCACTACACTCTTCAGTTTCCTCGTTGTGTTTGGACAAATTTTCATCAGAAGGACTCTTCCACGACTTTTTAGATAAATCTACCAGTTGGACATCGTTATTGCCACTGGCCAAAGATAAATCGTCTTCGAATATGGAATACGCTCTTACGTAAGACTTGAGTTGCGAATTTCCTGTGGGCTGCTGTATGTGCGTTGTCTTTATAAACATAATTACTGGGAGTAATTGTATCACAAACCCACTTATAAGCAAGTATCCCATGTTTTGTCCGTAGATATGGAATATTATCATTATAAAGTATGGGAAGGAGCATTGCCCTATTGCACGGCCATATTGGCCTATAATAGTCTTACTCGATTAATATTTACTTGGAATACATCCTCTATCACGAAATTTATTTGCGAGAGCACTAAACTAGCCCCCAATCCTGAAAAGAGCAGCACTTATGTAAATGACTTCAGTTGAATTAACAATAATATATTACACTGAACATAAATAAAAGTACATTTTGTACCTCCAAGTAATCCAAAACTCAACGAGTGCAGTATTTGTCCATCCGCTATTGTACAAGAAGCTATGCCAATACAACTCAAGAAAATTCCTGCAAAAGCTAAAGTTCTGCTTGTTATCCCAAATTTCCACGAATCAGCGGCTTCACGAAACCAAGGATCTAAAATAAACATAAGTGTCTAGATAGGTATATGTTTTTAATAACAGGAAAATTCAAAAAGTGATAAACCTCGAAAATGTATCTGAGAAGATCTTTGGAATTTTAACTCGCGCTATATGAGGAATAGAAAGGGGCATTTAATCTTTTTTTTATAGAAAGCATAAGTATTTGAAAACAATTATTGGCAAAGGTTAATAAAACAATACTGATACATACCTGCAATACACCACGTCACGCAAAATGTACACGGGGCGGCCAGTAATTCATATATTGGTACACCAGAATATAATCTGTTGGATAATATTATACCATAAGAAAGAAGAATCCCGCACAGAACACACTAAAAACAAAGAAACTCATTTTCAACCCAACAAAATATTATAAACATAAATTCAAATGACGGAGGTTCCTGGTTTTATTCCCGCTGATTTTCTCACAAAAACAAGTTTAAAAAGGGATGTTATTATTTTTTGTAACTGAGTGAAGAGGTGGTAAAAAAAAAAGCAAAATTTTTATCGTGTCCATTTATTATCCAAATCAATAAATTACTAATTATTAAATATTTTCCAAAATTTCGCAAGTTGCTATCCAGATAATACTGGAAAGACACAGTTAAAAAAATAGTAGTCCACGGCAGTGGAGCGGAAGCTACTATTTTTTAATAACTTTACTTAACTTACTTTCTTAACTTACCCTTAAATATTTTTCTAAATATGGAAACTTTACTGGTCTATTCACTTATTTTTACTATCATTACCAATGTTACTATTTTAATGTACTGTTTGTTTCCTAAATAAATGAAAAATAAATTTAAAAAAAAAAAATAATAATAAAAACATGAATAATGAGGATACACATTAATTTTTCAATACATTTAAATACTCGTAGATAAAAAAGGGAGGTCGCTTTAATTACGATTTCTGTAAAGACAAAGTTTAGACTGCAAAAGTAGAGGCGAGACACCAATAAAACATGAAAATACAATGATTTTTGCATAATTCTTATATGTACATCGAAGCTATAACTGTCCAAGTGTCCATGTTCTTTGTTAAATAAATATAAACGGGTCGATGTTACCCTTGGCGGAATCAGATATTACACCACCGCTTTCGTAAAATGTTTGACAAATTATGTTTTTGTCTCCTCTATAAAAATGTTTTTCTACAACTATGGTTATTGTAATTATTATTGTAATCATTTTCGGTCAGCAATTTATACTTAAAATAAATGAACCACGTATTTTTCTCCGAGTCTATTATCTTAAAATGTACCTACAATAATCAAAATATAAAATAAAGTCGAAGAAAAATACATGGTTTTATGTGTTCTCACTATACCTACTAAAGATTTTCAATGAGCTCATTAATATTACTCATCTAAACGAGGTTTCACGAGCAAAATCACGTTATTTTGATGCGACAAACTTACGTTGCAAAAGAAAGTAGCAAATAAAATTCCCCATTGTTTTTTTTCTCCTGTTTGTATGTTGTAGAATGAGGCGAATCGCCTGTCGGACAAAGTTGTTCGGAAAATTTGGTTATCGTCTCCATTGGGGATAACTTTTCGCCAATTATTAAATATAATTTATCACGATTTCGCTTTCATCCATTACGGCACAATAAATGTCGATTCTCACTAACTTTTATCCACCATTTTGATTATAATTCAATCACCGTGTAATTATTTTCATTGGCTCACAAATTTACTAACATTTTGACGTTCCTACATAACTTTACAAAAGTGTAAGTCGCTATTGTTATCATATTAACGATAGCGTGATTATTTGATATCTTATCAAAAAATAGGAGGTGAGTCAAGTGCAATACCGCGGAGTAATATTTTATTGTACCTAAAGTACCAACATGTTATAACAAAATCAGATTACCTTATTAATAAATGTGTTTTTAAAACATAAAGTTTTTCAGTATTTTCTCACTAGGTGGAGGCGTTTTGAGTTGAGAGAAGTACTGAGACTAGAAAAAATTGTGTTTAGCCCTGTGCTATTTGCATTTTTTGACGGAAATCTAAGAAAATAAAATAAAAACTGGCTACTGTATTTTTAAGAATTTGAAGTGCTCTTTAATTTTCGAATGTTTTTATTTTGCAGCCACTTTTAGTTATTAAGCCGAAAATAAGGGCGCTAGAGTTATTTTTTGTATAATGCATATTTTTTTCAGAAATCTGCTAATTTCCTTAGGAAAACAGCATACATGCGATATTTTTTAAAAGCTATCGCATATATGCTAAAAACTATTTCCTGGGGAGATATAAATCTGGACTATATAAATCTGGAATTTCAATTTGAAAACACCAAAATGTCTAATGCTGACTAATGTTTTTCTACTTCTAATAATATTGCCCTAGCTTATAACAAAATAAATTATAGTGTATTTTTTTTTTATTCTTCCTTAATTTGAAGTAGGAGATGTAAGAAAAGAATTAGCACCATTTACTACCAACTTATTTTTCTTGTTAAAGCATTCCTTCTCTAATAAAAGCATAAAAAACACGTTTAATTCCTTCAAGAACTCGAATTTTCTGTCTGTAAAAAAAATTCTTTTGTGTTTTTACTTCTGTGATTTTAGCAAATTCTTTAAATTAAAAAATATTCAATTATTCGTCTAAGAATGCAATTATTTTGAGTTGTACTTACATACAATATATTTAAATATAATTACTTAAAATGAAAACGAAACTTACTGACTGAGCAGTTTTATATAGCAAACCGCTGTGAGATATTTTTTTTTTCCAAAACAGACTCTTATTTATTTAAATCCTCTTTTATTTAATCACAAGAATGCATGTAAATTATTAATTTAAAATTGTGAAATTAAGATGAATTAATTTTTATACTCGCATTAATTTCAGGTAATTCTTTGCCAAGTTTGTATTTTATAACGAATTTTATTCATTATATTATAAAAATGTGATAAAATAAACTCTTAATAAATAAATTTACCTTCGACGGTTTTGACAAACCAAATTTACATTGAATCTACTCCTAACTGTACCTAATGTAAATAACAAACAAGCGAACCGAACCAGTTATATCAGTTATACTCAATATTTTGGTTTAAATAGATTCGGAATTATATTTAACTATAATCATAACGTTTTTAGAGTCGGTTTTCTGTGTGACGTAGACGTTTTACTTTCTTCTCGAAGCCGACGCTTAACGTTTTAGAAGGCGCCGCGCCGTTGCCGCGCCGGCGGGCGTTGCAACAATGTCCATCGTTTGGTAAACCTTTTAGCGGTAGTAATATTTTTTTAACTCTTGATGTTCTATTATATTATTTGTTGTTCACTGTAAATTTGGGCCAGCTCCTTGAGCAGATTGGGGTGAATGCGTTTATGACAATCTTAGGCCGAGACATTGATAGGGGCAATGAAAGCATTTGGTCGCGTATTTAACCTTCTTTTCTTCCGCTTTTTCCAGTTAAAACTGAATTTATTCAATTTTGCGGATTAGCTTTAAAAAATCGGTAGAGTTGTGCTGGACTGAAAAAAGACACAATAGTTTTTAAAACAGTCTAGGGAAAGGGTAGGCCTTTCACTGTGTTGTTCAGCATCCTGTCCCCCTCCCCTCTTTTCCCTAATCCCCCTCCATTGAGACCCTGACCGCGGATGCACGGGTGGATGTCTGGATGGGGGGGCCTGGCGAGGCAGGATACCGGTCTCCACACGGGTGGTTGTAATTACTAGATAATAAATAATGATCGGGGTAGAAACTAACACACCCTACTACTGTTATTTGGGCTGACTCTGGTTGGTTTGGGTGATGGAAACAATGACAATTATAATACATAAGCCGAGACAGTGGTAGGGGTACAATGAAAGCATTTGTTCATACGTATTTTTATCACACTAACAATCTTAAAATCGCGGGTTTAGCTTGTTGAAAAAATCGGTAGAGTTGGTTGCTGGACTGAAAAAAGACTCAATAGTCATAAAGCAGTCTAGGGAAGGGTGGGGCTTTCATTGTGTTGTTCAGCATCGTCCTTTTTTTTCCTATCTGAAAGTTTCAAAAAGAGTCGTTTTGTGTGTGTGAGTGGGTAAAATCACGTAATATTTTGTAGGTACCTACCATACATTAATGAATTGTTGTTGTAAGGTAGTTGTGTGTGATAGTAAAATTAAAAAAAAGTAAGTTAGGTACGTATATAATAATTTATTAAAAATATTGAATAAGGTTTTAAATGTATTAAAAATGAAGTATCATTGGTTTAGTAACAATGTACGCAGTCTGTGTTCAAAAAGTATCGCGAATTTTATATTTTTTTTCAAAAAGTATTTATTTATTCATGAATATCTATTTTTGTCCCCTTCAAAGTAATTCCCCTCGGATATAATACATTTATGCCAACGTTTTTTCCCAATCCTCGAAGCACTTAAAAAAATCATTTTTTGTGATCTTGTTCAGCTCCTCCTTCGATGCCGTCTTTATCTCCTCAATCGTGTGGCGTAGCGTCGTCCTTTCATGGGCCTCTTCAGTTTTTGCAAACAGGAAAAAGTCACAGGGGGCCAGGTCTGGGGGAATACGGTGGCTGCGGCGCTATTACTGTGTTGTTTTTGGCCAAATATTCGCGCACACAAGCAACGATGTGTGAGCAGGGGGCGTTATCATGGTGCAAAAGCCAGTTTTTGTTCTTTCCACAAATCCGGGCGTTTCTGGCGGATTGCTTCGCGCAAATTGCGCGCATAACTTGCAGGTAATATTCCTTATTGATCCGTACTACCCTTGTGGCAAAACTCATGATGCACCACGCCCCTGCAATCGAAGAAAAAACTGTGAGCAAAACCCTTCACGTTCGACCGAACTTGGCGCGCTTTTTTTTCGGTCTTGGCTCATGCGGCAGCTTCCATTGGGATATGATTGAGCTTTGGTTTCCACGTCATAACCATAAACCCATGATTCGTCACCAGTTATGACCCTCTGGAGCACATTTGGGTCGTCACGGACCGAGTCCAACATCTCCTGAGCAATGTTTAACGCGATGCTGTTTTTGGTCGTCGAAATTGAGCAAATTTTGGCACGAATTTCGCGCGGCGACCCGACTCATGCCCAAATCATTGGTTAAAATCGAATGCAACGAGCCAATCGATATTTTAGGGTCCTCAGCAACTTCTCTAACGGTGATTCGACGATTGGCTAATACTATTTTCTTCACTTTATCAATGTTTTCGTCTGTTGTTGACGTGCTCGGGCGTCCGGCACGTTCTTCGTCGTTCACATCTTCTCGGCCCTGCTGATGAGAAAATTTTGTACCACCGATAAACGTTGCTTTGGTCCAAGGTAGCTTCACCATATGCCACAGTCAACATTCGGAATGCGTCCGCGCACTTTATTTTGTTTTTTCACACAAAATTTGATACAGATTCTTTGATCCATTTTTTGAATAGGCAAAAATATCGAAGACGAGCCAAAACACATCCAAGCAAAACAGCTGTCAAAAATTAACTAAACATTTCAAAATGTCCGACCTTGTCAGCATAAGTAAGAGACGTGTGTTAGTACCAACATAACGCTACAAAAAAATCCAAAATCAAATATACGTAGCCCGCGGAAATTCAAAATTCGCGATACTTTTTGAACAGACCCTCGTATATATATATTATTTAATTCATCGAAAGGTGTTGCTGTGAATCATATTATGTCATAATTATATGTACGTATTAAATATTATATGAATTAATTTAGGCATTTCCTCGCTTGTACCTAGTTCCAAATTTGGCAAGCGATGATATTGTGATACATTGCAAGCTATTTGGTAACTTGTCAAAAGCTGCAAGAACTTTCTTCCTAAAATGTCTCTTCGCGAATTAGCCCCGTTGTTACTTGTGGTGAGTTTCATGAGTGCAAATTTTTCTCAAAATGCAATCCTTTGTATAAAATAAATTATTTACATATTTGTGTCAATCAGAACGTTAATTTGATTGAAAATGTAACAATTGTACACTTGCCTTTATCAGTGTGTTGTGTGTGGGTTGAACAACCGTATTACGTAATTTGGAATAAGTTATTATAATTCGATTTCCTTTGTAAGAAATTGAAAAATAAGTTAATGTGATTAACTTTTATGAAAAACCCACGATATTATTCTTTTAATTTTCAGTCCCGTCCTTTTACTTGAAAAACACAAAAACTAATTTGATTTTTTCATGTTACAGAACTATCTTATTTAATTGTTTCAGGTAGTTGTGATGGTGACAAGCAGCCAAGGACAGAATATAAATTGCCATGGAAAGGGCTTTTTCTGTGTGAACTCAACTCACTTCTTGATCTGCGTTGATATGGGCGACGGATTAATCCAAACAGTTGACAATCTAGCTCAGCAGTGTCCACCTGGAACTTATTGCGACAATCGCAATTTATTCGAGTGCATGGAGAGTATAGATCCTCACAGAAACATATTTTCTTCTCTCGGGAAAGTATTTAACTCAGAGGCGACAATTATTTTGACCACTCCTAGACCAGCAACGTCTTCCGCCAGTCCACTGCTGCCGTTTTTCGCTTTCAAGACAACTTTATCGACACCACAATATCTAACTACCGAAAACTCTTACGAACACCTTTTTAATCATGACCATGATGATCACGACCATGACCATGACCATTTTGATCACGATCACGATGAACACGATCATCCAGCTCACGATAGCCATGATAGTCATGATGGCCATGATAGCCATGATAGCCATGATGGACACGATGGCCACGATGGCCACGATGGCCACGATGGCCACGATAGCCACGATGGCCACGATAGCCACGATCACTCTGACCATGATAGCCACGACCATCCTTCTCATGATACCCACGACCACTCTAATCATGATGACCATGACCACCCGAATCATGGCTCCAAAGAAAGTTTTAGAGGATCTGACGAACATTCCGGTGAACACAGTTCTCCAATGATTAGTAGTGATCCTGCTCACAGTGTCATCTTTGCTAAAAATGTCGTTTTCGGACAAAATCCGGATCCTCCAGTTTTGTCCTACCCTTTGGTTATAAACAACAATATCGGTTGCTCAATACCTGGCCAGTATCCCGATGAAGAGAGTTGCCATTCTTATTATTCTTGCAATAATAATGTAAGATACAAACTCGTGTGCTCTTACAACACAGTTTACAGTCCGACATTGCAGAAATGCACCACTGCGAGGGATCAGTGCATGAATCACAACGAATACCCCTGTAGCGGGCCTGGAAGGTTCCCAGATTCTAAATCCCCCACCGGATCAGGGTACACAGCGACCAGGTACCACTGTCCCTGGTACTCCACCTTCCAGCCGAGCAACGGGAATTGTGTGAAGAGTAATAACGTGTGCGGGTGTCACCAAATAGTATCGCAACCTCAGCCTTGCCAGGTACAGGAGCAGCACCAGCCCATGGCACACACACTTGTGCAAGTGCAGCCACAACCACTGACACACACACTAGCCCAGGTACAGGCACCAACACACACGATAACTCATATACAGCCACAGTCACAGGCGCACCTAAGCCTTTATTACGACAGTCACACAGACGAGAGCAACATCAAGGAATCCATGGTACCAAATAGCTACTTCCAACTTAATCAGCCTTACAGTGTTGTTCCGTTGGACACGGCGAATATGTATTCTGTCAGTACTGGTAATAATCAGCCTACTTACACCTTTTACCGGGATCCTCCTTCTTCAGATTCTATTCCTAACTCGAGTTTGTACGGGAGCAGGTATATCGCTATCCCTGAAGTTGGTAACGGACAAAGCTCCGAGAACCACGGGGAGTGGTATCAGCCTGACGCTCAGCCGAAGGTATCTGGTGGGCAGTGGGCTAGTAAGATGACAGGAGCATGGATTCACGTACAATAATCAATTATTGACTTAATTATCTAGAACATTTAAAAATATGTAAATTTCTCTTTGGTTTTATTATTACAATAAAAGTCTTTACAAATCAACAACATCGATGTGTTAAATTAATGCATATTTCCTCTCCTTACCCATATTTGAAATTTCATTTTGTATATTTTGAAACATTACTTGGAAATGAAAAAAATGTTAACGTACGCATCACTCCATGGCATTCATTTATAATTAGTACGTTCTTTTTTACGATATTAAAAACAGATAAAGAATTGAATTTATATTGTTACCTATATGATAATATAAAGTTTTCATCAAACAGCTTTTTCCAAATTTTCCATTGTTAAATAAGTACCTAATACAAATGAGCTCAGAATATTACCAACACTATTACCGCAAATATACAAATTTGTTACATTGTTTTTACCAAATTAACACAATAAAGCGAATGTAAAAAAAACGCTTTAATGTACAATATTACAGCAGACATTAAGATCATTAAATTATAAAGAGTTTTTGTAATTTGCTGTTCGTAATATTTGAGGAGGTAAGTGGGTACTTTAATTTCTTTGTTTTTTCTTATTTTCAACTGCATACATACATAGTTATGCAGATAAAGTATCATTATTAGAAGTTCTTGTTTAATATAGTAATAATATCCAAATAAAGTCTAGACGTATTTCATTTTGAATTCATTGAAATATTGATTCAAAGGAAATTTAAGATAAGTATATGCTAATTAAAAACGCACAATTATAAAAGAAAGCAGTCCCAAATAAATAAGCATAATTTAGTAATGTGTCTCGGTTAGTATCTGCTTAAAACTTTTATCAGAACAGACAACGTATTTCACAATATTTCATCTAATAATAATGTTGAAATGTAGTTAATTAGGAACACTGTTCACCATAGAAAAGGAAGTTAGTTAAAAAAAAATGCAAATACAAACATCTTTTGTATTTCTCTAGCGGTTAACCCTGGTTACATTTTTATGCAAACTAAATTAATTTGTTTAATATTTGTAAATTTATCCGACGCACGCCTAAACACGATAAAATAGTTTAGATTTACATACACTAGCGAAACTTAACCAAACAGGGGAATAATTCATCAGATTCATAAGCACAAATTATACTATGTAATAATTTCGCTCTGTATAATATTAATGATATGTCTGTTTCAGAAAGGCGGTAAAGAAAAATTACAATTTTTATTGCCATTGATATATAAATAATCCATGAAACATTATTTCGTACTTCCTAATTAGGTAAGTATCGATAAATCTGTTTCAGTAATTACATAACTGGATTAACATATTTATATCCAGTACACGAGGTTCTTTGCAGACAGTGTAGTGACCAACTTTTAAAGTGGTACAATAATTAAACAAAATGTCAGAATTCAAACTAACATAAGGTTCGACATCACGATTATTTGAAGAAACAAATCTAAACATCTTGCACTTTTTTAAAATTATTTTTTAATCATCTAGATTCTAGATTCTAAATTATGAAAATTCGCTCACCAGGATTGGAACTTATGAAGGTTTAATGAGCCAGTATCTTCGCAATAAAAAAATTTACAAATTAATTTGTGAAATTTAAAACAATAAAATTGTAGCATTTGTCCTCACCCCAGTGGAGACCGAGTTATCAAAATCACATGTAATTTGGTTGTTTTTGCAAATAAATAAATTACGCATATAAATTCAAGTAATATTAATCGTTCAATACAGGAATCAATAACGGAGCTTTGCTAAAGAAAACTTTCAGCGGTTAATTTGTGCAGTAGGTACTAAGAAAAACACACCAGAACCATTTTTTTCACAGAAAAATCAGTAAGAGTCGATAGTAGCAGTTTTCTTACTGTCTGTGTCACCTACACACAGTATCATGACTTTTGATTTTTTAGATATTTTATTATTTCCATTCGTACTATATAAATATTACCTATTTTATTTGAACCACTAACATACTCATGCATTAAATCCATACTGTAAGATATTAGGGTATAGAAAACACAATGTCAATAGAAGCGCCCTTGAGGTAATAGTTTACAAAATCGGCGCTATAGAAATTATCCATTATTATTTATTTATTTTATTGTTTTTACGCCCATAGGGCTTGTACACTTGTACATAAACATTTTTAATGATTACACAGTAGGTAGCTATTCATTACCGCCAGAGATGGCATCCAGACACTGTTCCCTAAAATGCACTAGATTTGTGTTGAAATTATCAATATTGTTAGCATGCTTGTTAGCCAGTGCGTGCATTCGTCGTATAGGTGAGTTTGCACTGTAATTGGTCGATGATTGGCTACAGTAAAATAGTGCATTACTACGGGTAACTCGACCAGGAACTCGTATACTAATTAAATTTGTTAGTTGACAACAATCAAATATAGATTTTAATACTTTGAACAGAAAGAGCAAATCATGTGATATTCTTCTATTTTCTAATGTTTGTTTATTCAAAAAGTTATAATTTATTAATCCAGTGATAGTAACGCCCTGTCAATAAACTAAATAGCATTCTAAATAATGACATTCTGGCTTTCTACAATAAAATTTATATTTACTTTTAGTAAACCTTACCTAATACAGTGGTGATATTCAAAATGGAGAGCGCAAGACAAAATAGTTGGGGAAATTAGAAAAGGTCGGGCACAGTTTGTCCCACTGTCCCATTATTACATGGAATGCGTCATAAGACACATGTGACAAATGAATTTATTTAGGCATCACCTTGCTACGACAAACAGCTCATCCTGTACACTTGTGAATCCGTAATTATCACCTGAACAAGCAGAATAAGAGGTGACTGCAATTCTGGTGATCAGCTCTGCCTAGTGCCATACTGTGCTGTCATTTAAATATGACGTGTTTCTCTAACATTATAGCCAGCAAATCAAAGTGAAGTTCCGAATGTTTCAGTACTTTTACTAAACATACTAAACATAAACACTAAACTATAGTGAGTGGAATAATATTATTTGACACAGTTGAACTTAATAAAATAGCTCTCATCGAACGAGCCTCGAAAAATATCTAGTTTGGAAGAAAACCTAAGGATTACCATATTTAACATGTTGTATCAACAGATATTCATAGTTTTATCCATTTTGGTAAGTGTTCAAACATTATTTGACTTAAACAATTTTAATTAAAACATTTATGTAATTAACTACTCCTATTTTAATCTCACATAAAAAGCTCACCACTTTTTTTCATAATGTGCTAAATAACGCTAATTATTTAGTGGAGGTTCACTGATCTTAATGAATATTTAATGTACTTACTGTACAAAGTTCCATTTCTTACACCGCACCGTGTCAGATATCAACCAAATAGGTGCATTTGGATTTTTTGCGTTGATGTTCATATGACTTTATTTTTTTCAGATGATAGTTACAAGAATAGGAGGGGAAAATGTGGATTGCAATGGGAAAGGTTTTCTGTGTTATAACTCGACACATTTCTTTGTCTGTGTGGACATGGGGGATGGATTAACACAGACAGTGGATACCATTGCTCAACAATGTCCACCAAATACCTTCTGTAATGTCAATAATGTATACGAATGTATGGAAGTAATTAGCTTCTCTCCCATCGGTCCCGAGAGTGTGGATAATATCATGATTTCTACCTTATACAGACAAGCTCCACCCACCAATGAAATCATCGTTTCTTATTCTAATGATCCAGCAACAGTGCCGGCAGAAGATTCAAGTTCTACACCATCTTCACTCGTGGACTCAATACCAACAGTGTACGAAAAATCAACCGTTATGTCTACTACTTTACCGGGAACTTCAATTACGACGGAAGAAATGCAAGATAATTCTCCTACAGTGGTGATCTTCCAAAGTACTCCCTTAATGACTATAACGGATATAATAACTTCAACTAACGAAGGAGATAAAACACCTATAGACAACGTTTCTACATTCACAATGCCTATTTCAACTATTACAACGGAAGACGATTCAGGTACTTCTTCAATGCCATCTACCATTTCCATATCCACCCCTCAAGTAGGTGAAAGCACAATTTTTTATTTGCCTACTACAGTTACTGATAAAACATCGGAACTATCCACTTTCACAGAAAGCACTACTCTAAAACCTACACTTTTGGTTACATCTGCCATGAGCACTACTGAACTTCCAGAGACTGAAGCAACTACGAACAATGAAACTGTTATAACTATGTCTAGTGTCGCTCCCGCAGATGGTCAAAACACTTCAACTTCCGCTCAGCCAGCTTTCGTTAGCTTTACTAGTAATGCGTTACCCGAAGTAGCTTCCACTCCAGAACACGCGATATACACACGCACAGCACAACCAGTACAAATACGGCCGAGTACGTCATTCCTTAGTAACATGATCAGCCAGCCAGTTTACACACCAACACCCAGCCCACACGTTACAGTTCCACTCGCTGTTCCAAGTACAGTCAATGTTTGCCAGGGAGCAGGCCGGATCCCCGACGAGAACAGTTGTCATTCTTTTTACATGTGTGTTAATAATGTAAGATATAAACTGATTTGTCCTTTCAATACAGTGTACAGCCCTACATTGCAGAAATGTACAACGGCCAAAGATCATTGCGTGAGTTTGAACACTTTTACCTGTAGCGCCATCGGGCGATTCCCTGACTCGAGATCTTGCTATTCCTATTTCGACTGTCGAACCAACGGAGGTAGCTTCACTGTTACCAGGTATCACTGTCCTTGGTACTCTTCGTTCCAGCCTAGTAACGGTCAGTGCGTGAGCAGCGCTAACGCCTGCGGTTGTTGGCAAACACCGCAGACGTGCCGGTATTTTACTCCAAAGCCCAACGAGGTGCCGGCTGAAGACAAGGGAGGAGTAAGTTACTTCTTCCCCGACGATCCTAATTCCTATGGTAAAGAGTACATTTTGCAAGATTCTTATGTCCGCGACAATATACTATCTATTGAAGGCGTTGTTCCAGTACCGGTTATTGGAAATAACGTAGTATCTTACTCAGGGAATGTTGTTACACCATCTGACCGCGTCACCCCCTATACTGGTAGCACTGGCACAATTGACCACAGCGGCAACCCCCATCTAGTAAGCGCTATAACAACAACCTACAGTAGCAGCGCTCCTAACACTTATATCCGAGTACATAGTAATCCATCAGGAACTATTTACGTAGGAAGTAATGGACTTCCTGTAGATAACTTCCAAGTTAGTCCAATTCCGATTAAATTTGATATCGGGTATAATTCTATATCTAGTAAAATTATAGAGCCAAATAGTCAAGAAACTAAATGGTCTCAACCAGATATTAAAGAGCCAGCTAACAATAACCAATGGACGCCTAACTATTACGGTTCTTGGTTTAATGTTCAATAATAATAATTATTGTATTCTTAGGAACAAAGGGTTAATTTTATTTCATATTTAATACATTATTATTGTTATATAAAAATGTATAGTTTCAAGCTATACCTAGGAACAAATTCAGAAAGTATTGACGGTGAAACAAAACGACCATTATATAAAATTATTATAGTTTAATGACTAATTTTAATATTACGCAACGCTTTATGGAATATCTTTTTACGCAAACTATTTATTTTATATTTTCTAACCACTAAATAAATGACTTAAAATCGAAATTATTTATACGAGCTTAGTAGATTGAAAGTATTGTTATCTGTAGCAACAAAATTGTTATATGCATTAAGCATTTATTTGATATTTACGGAAATGTAAATTGTTTTTTAAAATTTCTAGTAAGTAAATAAATATTATTTGAAAATTAATTTCTTTATATTTCTTTTAAATAACGATACCTTGTTACTTGTTATTGTTATTTTAATTTTAATGACCAAGCAATTATGGTCGAAAAACGTAGGTCGATTTATGGGAAATGAAGTTGCTTTGTAGTTTGTACGATAAAATAAATCTTGATAACAAAAGAATTACAAAACTAAAAACATAGCTTCAAAATAACATAAAAACTATATAAACCTAATTATTAACACGCAAAGTGAGGGATGTAAAAAATGCGTAAGTAACATAGCCCATTAAAATTTAACGATATTTTGACTATTGTATCAATAGTATTTACAAAACGCCCAATGAAATCTTTGAAAATATTCATGTTTATTTGAGGATTTCACTTTATCGCGAGCTTTAATCTTTTAACTGCGATAAGTGTAATTAAAAGCTTTTAAAACTTTTTTTTTTTTTTTTTGATACAATAATAAGTAATGAAGTATCAATTTCAATTGATAACGGATTTTTTTAATATATAGAATATACATACTTTTTTATTATTATAAAAATAATGTATGACCATGTATGGTAAATATACGTACAATTCAGCGTTAATGACATCATGACTGTAGCAGGTAATGTCAATATGTCAAATAACGTCAAAGACATAATTTTGAATAAAAAAAATAAGGAAATAAGTACATACGTAGATTTGAAAAATGTTAATTATGAGAGCTTTTATCAGACTGACATCTGTGTATAACAACAAAAACTAGGTACAAATGGCTGTTTATAAACATCGTCGTTTTAGTAATGTTCATTAAAATTTTCCCTTTAATTAAAACACAAATCAGTTCATACATTGTTTACCTGACAACTGCCACAATAAGCTTGGAAAATCTTGGAACTGGGCGGATTTGAGAACAATCTATTATTTCCCTATCCGTACCTAATAAACTATATATCTTATAACATTAAGGTACGATGATGTTAGTCTTACGCTTCTGTCCTAGTCAAGGTATCAAATTAAAAACATTAATACAAAAATTACATTTCCTAATAAAATTTTCATAATGACCCACACGAGAATTGAGCCCGTGATCTCATTCATACAATTCATGATGGTCCAACGTACTAATCACTTCGTTACGAGGCGGACTATCTAATAAAAAAAATAAGCTAATAAAAATACCTATTTGATATTTTCATTAATTAGGTTAAAAATATCTAGGCTGATGTTAAAGTAATAAAACTTATTTCAGGTAAAAAAGCTCCCCCGAAAAAGCAGTCTGCTAAAAAAAAGCTTTTAGAGGAATTAAGAGCTGTAAGCACGAAAGCTCGCTCTTGTATGCAAAAAGGAATGGAGTATGTTCGGAAGAGTATTACGCAAATGTACAATGGAGCCACTATGATGATGGAGTTTCTAGCATGATCTAAACATATTATTTTGTATAATAATGTGGTTTAGATCTACGATAATCTAAATACGTCACTTTTGACTATGCTGTATGCTTTTACTTGTTTTTATAATGTAAACTAGTAAAAAAGCTAATTCTTTCAAAGAAAAATAAAAACTCGGACACAAACCCCATTTTTCATTTATCCCTTCTCCACACGAACTTATTTTATAAGAAAGATCAGCAAAAAATTACCAGTTTTTTTGTGAATTACCACAAAGAAAATTGTTTGCTGTTTTGATTGTTTTGTTGTCATAAAACATAAAACCTCAGTTATCTGACCATATTATAGCCTCAAAATTTTAATTTTAAGTGTTTTTAGACTCGTGTCTGCCTTATAGCATATCGCTTGATTTCCGTAGGGGGTCAACGTGTTGTTTTAATTTATTTACATGTGAATTTCATGTGTGATACCTTGGATTGGTACTAAAGCGTATGACTGATAATCTTACCTTCATATAATAAAATGATCAAAATTCAATGCACTTGGTGTACCGATGCAGTGCCTATGCACCATTGGGTTCGGATAAGGGAAAAGTAGTTGTTTTTAGGCTACGTGCAAGACATCACAATGCTTCTTATGATGATAATATTTTAATACATTATAAATGTAGAATGATTTTAATTATCAAAGAGGTGCGTGTCTCATAAAGCCATAAATTAACCTGATAATTGTTGACTACATATTTAATCCAAGACGGTTGCTAATCAGAATCGAGAATTAAAACTTAGAAACATCGAAGGCCAGTTTTTTCCTCTTTATTCTAAAATCGGCTTTCATTATCATCATCATACCATGTACGCTCCCTATGTGGAGCATATGGATTCCACAAACTGCCTCCAGGTCAAGCAATCGGCCGCCAGCTCCCGTGCATCCTCCCAAGTCAAGTCCACGTCCTGCAGCTCTGACGCAAACTGCCGACGAATTGTCAACAGTGGACGACCAGGACGCCGAGAACCTGATGCCTTGTAAAATAGGCAAGCATGGTTAAGGCTCTCGGGAGGCATGCGTAGTATGTGGCCTAGCCAGCCGAATCGCCTTCGCCGGATGACAGTAGATACCAAGGGTTGTTGTGTCCGTTGCCTAACCTCTGTATTCCTTACAAAGTCAAACCACCGCACACCTAAAATTCTTCTAAGACACCAAAAGAAGGATATTTTAAATCATGTAAAGTATTTATTTCAAAAAATACCTATAAAAGTTACGGGTATAAACATTATAACCCCGTTTTAAAATTTACTTATAATTGTTTGTGTTCGTTTTTTCATATTATCATATATATGTATTTTTTTCTTGATTTCTGCTTGTCTTATTTTAATATGTATTTCTTATATTTAATTTACGTTTTCTTATTCCTTACATATACAAAATCACGTTTTGTTTATTTTTAAAATTGATTGTTGGTTAATAAATAAACCTATATGTACGGTCCATAAATAGTTTAAAAATGGCTCAGATCATTAAGTCTTTGTGGGTATTTTTTCCAATTTAAAGTATATATTTAAGTATTGAATGTATTTGAAATTTTCAAATGTACTTTATACCATATTTGGAAAAATAAATAAACAAAAATTACTGAAAAAGTTTTTCAACATGTTTCGAAATTATACTATTTGATAAATGTGTGAGTAATGTGTTTCCAACCTACTGCTTCCTTTCTTGAGAAAAGTAAATATCTTTTCTTGTAAAAAAGGAAAGCTTTTATAAATAAGACTCGACTTGAAGAAGGTTTTATTGTGCATCCTACGGTTCAAAATGTCGGTTCGTCTGAGCCTGTCTGTTTTGGTAAGTAGATTGAATAAGTATTTTAATATTATGCAATATTGTGCAATGACTTTCAAATTAAAGTATTAATGATGTATTAAAATATCAGAAAGCATGTAAAATTATCAAAGTCAGAGGTATTTATGAATATAAAACAAATAAAATTTTAACTTACTTTTAAAATTGTATAATAATCTAGCTGCTAGACTTGTTTAGTTGTGTACCTAAAATTTAAATTCCACTTTAAAAGCGTATTTCCTTATAAAATTGGTATTATTTTTGGAAAACATAATTATTTGTCACAAAAGGGCTTGGAAGCACATGATATGCATTTTTTTTGTTTTTAACACAAATATTTTAAGTGCGTAGAAAGCATATCAATATTTCATGTGTGATACCTTGGACTGGTTCTGAAGCTTAATACTGATCATCTTACCTTTATGTAATGTAATGATAAATATACACTGCACTTGGTGTACCAATGGGTGCGAATAAGGGAAAGTAATAGTAGTAAAAAACATATTATTATGGTTGATTAAAAAATGTCTGTATGGGTAAGATAAAAAAAATAAAAAATAAGTCATATTGTGTTGGTACATTTGTATAAGCTCATTTTTTGCGTAACATGATGTTTGCGTCATGCAAAATGCAAAAAAAAATCCTGAGAGGAGCAGATTAGGTATATAGATTTCATTTACAATATATACGAATATACGAATAATCCTTGCCACGCGATTAAAACTATTTTTCAAATATTATTGATATCCCAACATAGACAGAGGAACTCTGGAAATGAATGTGGATTATCTGGGCGTTTACAGGGCTTATGACCTGTTATTTGCTGGGTTGTATTATTTAATTAAAACACAAAGAGTTCTTACACAGGTTTTTTATTAAAAAACACTTTTGTCGTCGACGCGTTTCGTCTTATTAGGACATTTTCAAAACACTGATTAAAATTAATACAAAAAAATCTTCTTATATACTTACAAAAATTGCAATATATTTTACAGGTAGAAAGGGGGGAGGGGGTCATTAAGGGTAATATAGATTTCACACAATGATAGAAGATACTTTGGAAAGGCCTAGAATAATTAAGGATAATATTATAAAGTAATTTGGGATACATATTTTATGAAAGAAAGTTTATTGACAATACAGAGATATATTTATAAAAAGCAATTAAGAATACCTAATTAGGGACAATATTAGAAATAATTTGTGGTACATGTTTTTTGAAAAAAGTTTATTAACAATACAAATATATTTATAGGGTAATTAAGAAAACTAATTAGGGGTATTTTGTTGAAAATATACATAAGAATATTATTATAAAGAAGTAAAAATATTATTCCATAGTTAGGTTAATAATTAGGGACAGTTGTATTGTATTGTATGACATTCCCCATTCCGCCCATCATCTGATAACCATATACCATATCCTGTCTCGTAGTAGTTCTAATAAAATGTATACTTAAAATTTTGTCCTAGCTTTTATTCCTTGATTGTATCTTATTTTAATTGTACCTGTGTTAGAATAATTTTATATTTTGAAATGGAGTCAAGTCCGTAAATAAAATTAAATTTAAAAAATATATTAAAAAAAGTACACATTTAAAATGTTAAAACTATTTTTTTTTCAGATATTGGTTTCTGTTTTTTGCGTGGTCATTTCCGGCAGACCAAAGCCTCCTGAGCCGCCAAAGACTTGCAATGGTAAAAACTTCTTGTGCCTGAACAATCGGTTCTATGTGAAATGCATCGCCAAGGATGGGACCACAGTTCCTGCCTGGAAAGATGCGTATAGATGTCCCCCTAAAATTAAATGCAGCAATGTTGACCCGCAAGCTTGCTCCCCTGCGCCTACAACCACGATGAGTTGTTGAAAATATTTGAAAAAAACATGCCCTAGCTTTTTATACACAAAAAAAATAAATATATATATTACATTTTATATCCTTACAGAGATATGCCTAATATACAGGGTTATTTTTTAGTCAGTTAACAAAAAAAACCCTGAATTCAGTATCGTTAATAGAACCCATTTCAATAAAAAAAACATGTACTTTTTTTTTTCATGATTTATTATTTTTACAAATTACGCTCACCCTATTCACAGCTGGTCGAGCTGGACGAGGGGAGGGAGTGCG
The DNA here is from genome assembly GCA_022494985.1 of Micrasema minimum. Lineage (NCBI taxonomy): Eukaryota > Metazoa > Arthropoda > Insecta > Trichoptera > Brachycentridae > Micrasema > Micrasema minimum. Next base: position 8,561 of record JAGVSP010003508.1, on the reverse strand, counting down.
CGCGGTGGGGGTGCGCACGCCGCTCGCGCAGTCCCGTCCCATTAAGGGAGGGGGTAAGGGGGGGGGGGGGGGGCGGGGGCGGACGGACGCTCCGCCTAGAAGTGTAGCGCCGTGTAGAATTGTTTTCTTTATTACTTCTTACGTAAATTCAGTTTTTTCAGACTTTTGATAAATTATTATTAACTTACCCTATAAAATTATTGATATGAAAAATTGGACTTTCTTGCATATAATTTTATGAGACTTGTGTGATAAAATTTACTCATTTAATATATTACAAAAAATCGGTTTTAAATGTGTTTTTCTCAGAACTGGTAGGCCCTGATTTAACTTGTTTTAACAATTTATTAACGAAGATCAGTAATCTGTGTAACTATTATCATATTTTTACTATTGAATTATGCAAATAAACATACTTGATCATATGTGTGTATTTTTTTTCACTGTCTACATTTTCATTAAAAAAATATGAATGCTGACTTAGATACTTATTTAGCTGCTTTTTTCTTCAAACAATAAAATGAATGCATTACGGAGAGATATTTTTTTTTTGTAGATAAATGTATTTTTTTGGAAAATTAATATGTAAACCGCAAATATTAAAGTTATAATTAATTGAAGATAAAAAATGTTGGTTACTCTCTTTAAAAAATATGTGTGACCATCGATGTAATGAACGAACTAATTGGTAGGTACAAGTATCACAAGTACAAGTATGTTCAATGAAAAATTATGCTTCGTTAATCATATCCAAAACATAGTTAATAAAAGTATGAGAACATTGGGATTTTTACTGAGGATAATAAAAAATTTCGAATCTATGAAAACTGTGAAAATTTTGTATATTGCTTTAGTAAGAAGTCAGCTTGAATATAACTCGGTCATTTGGTCCCCTTATTACAGGGTTCACGTAAAGAACATTGAAAGAGTCCAACATAAATTTTTGCGCTTTATTAATTTTAAATTAAATACGTATTCCCATTTTGAATATACAAATATTAGAAATATAGAAGAATATTAAATGATTTGCTCTTTCTGTTCAAAGTATTAAAATCTATGTTTGATTGTTGTCAACTAACAAATTTAATTAGTATACGAGTGCCCGTCGAGTTACCCGTAGTAATGCACTATTTTACTGTAGCCAATCATTGACCAATTACAGTGCTAACTCACCGATACGAAGAATGCACGCACTGGCTAACAAGTATACTAACAATATTGATGTTTTTAACGCAAATCTAGTGCATTTTAGGGAACAGTGTCTAGATGCCATCTCTGGCGGTAATTAATAGCTACCTACTGTGTAATCATTTAAAAATGTCTTTGTAAAAGCCCTATGGGCGTAAAAACAATAAAATAAATAAATAAATTCGTTGGTCTATTAGCGTTCTAGCACGTTATTACCATTACAAAAATTTTCCATGGCTTTTCTTATGTTTTTGATACATGCTAACACAGTACTTTTAATGCCAGCCTATTTTGCAAGGCGTCAGGTTTTCGGCGTCCTGGACGATCCGTCGTCAAGTTCACGTCGCGCGTCGGTGTTACGGAGAGTGGACCTGTTTTAGGAGGATGCACAGGAAATGGGCTGCCGATCGCTTAGCTCGAGGGCAGTTTGTGGGATCCATGTGCTCCACATAGGAAGCGGAAATAGAAATACATTGTGAAACCTTTAAAAAACTACAATAAATTTTCAAACATGGCATTTTTACTCATTGTGCAGGTGCACTTCGCCAATGCAAATGCAGCAAAGAATTAAATGAATAATTACTTAAATATGCACATTTATAGGATACGAAGTTTCTTAAAGCAACGGTTATCGAGATGATTGAAATTACAATTTGTAATACACATTTTGATATTCAAATTATGTATACACTAAAAAATGACTATTTTAGTATTTATTTAGAAGAGACTCACTTTGTACCACCCAAAGATAAAAATTGTTACAATTTGACATTAGTTTGGAAGGATTTATGAATATATCTAGGCGTTTACAGGGCTTATGGCCCGTCATTGGCTGGGTTAAGTGGCCACTTGATGTATTACAACATTCCCCATTTAGCCTAGTATTTAATATCTATATCTGCCAATTATCAGATACAGTGAAATGGCGCGACGCTTCACATGTGAAACCTCTCTGTCATCCATTGAGAAAATTGCTAAGCATTTTAGCAGAAACCTTTATGATTGTTAGTGAGATTCTTACCGAACTACGAGTATATCACCTACTAGGAAACGCCTGAAGATGACTCTTCAAATTCCAGATATCATTACAAACATTTCGTCTCTGTTGAGATGTCAAATTGTAATTTAATGTTAGCCCGTAATGAGTGAAATCCAGTGTTTGTCCACAAATATGGACACACTCAAAATGTTGTTTTAAAAAAATAATGTTTGTCCAAATCTAAAATCCATTTTAAAATATGAAAATGTAAAACTCGTTATAGTAAATATAAGAATTTCGATTGCATCAAAGACACTTTACAATATAATAGTGTTGCTATTTTACTAGGGAGTTGGAACCTGAGAAATACCTAAATTTGCTAATTTGCTATATGCACCATTGGGTGCGGATAAGGGAAAGTAGTAGTATTGAAGGTTATTTGAAGTATATTTGAGTTATTTACGTTGTTGAAAACGTAAAAAGTAAGTAAAAATGCTTAATTATACTCCTGGAGTTATGAGCCCTACCAGTTCAAGGGGCTTACCAAAGTTCGGAGCCTAATTTAGAGCAGGGCACCAAAAGAAGCAACCATTAGTCCGCCTCACGATCGATGGCAATTTCATGTTGGAATATCACAATTAATCGAATACACTGTTCATAGTACCTAGCAGTTCTAAACTCCAGCATTGCGATCATAAACGTATCTACATGTAGATACATTTACAATGGTGGTCGAACACCTGGACTAGCTATTATTATTTCCTACTATAAACTGGCCTTTATCTAAATATTTAGGAGCAATGGTGCAAATCCGTGATTTATTTTATTAGTTAATTTAATTCTTAAAAAATTATAAATGAATATATACTGACTTTAAAAAATGCATGAAGATTATCTCATGTATTCTCCCTCGCCATAAATATGTAATATTATTATTGCCTCGCACAAATCACCCATAATTCTGATCACCTTCGAATTAGATAGTAACGCTGCAATTAGTATCAGATTTTCAATAGCATATTTTCATATTCATATTTTCCTATTACACTTTGCCAGAAATAGAAAAGGAAAGAGGAATAAACTCGCTAAATATTATCACTTTATATTAATTGATATTCTGACATAAAAACAAACTCGAAATAACTTACTGATAACCAAAATAATATGCACTTAATTGCACAAAATAATTGTTGTTAAAAAAACTGGTTTTCAAAAGTGCAACATTTAAATAAATTAATCAGGTTCCGCAATATAAAGTACACCGTTAAAAATAACTGAAATTGGGTCATGTAGGTACGTGGTACAACACATGTACGAGTACAATTTACCTAAGTACCTTTACGAACATAATTTTTTTAATGAAATTATTGAAAAACAAATATCTATAATTGTTATGCACTTTAATATTTCATGAGCTAGACTTATTTATCATTTAGTAAACAAAACGAGTAAGAGTAAATAGGCATTTACGTCTGTTTGCAAAATAAATACATAATTAAATACTGTCAAGATATACAAACCGTAAGTACCCACATTGACACGATATCATTAATGAAACTATATAAAGCAGTATTTCTACTAAAAAAGCATTCAGACGGATTTAAACCACTTAATCAAACACCCACATAACCACTTCTACTATAGACATGAAAACCATCATTCTCCTTACACTTTCGGTGAGCATGTATAAATTAATAATTATCATAAATCAATAGGTACTGTAAACCAATTAATTTTCTTACATTATCTCTCTAAATATTCAGGTTTTAAAATAAAATTTGAGTTCATTGTTTAAAATTATTTGTACATACATTATCGAATTAATGTAAATAAAAACTAGTGATAAAAATAATTAACGTAAAATAAATACATAAATTAATACGTCCTTGGTTATTAAACATTCAAAATGTATTCCAACTTATTTAATACTTTCTGAAGACATATCGCAACTGAAAATAATACTGACGCAGCTAAAAAAATTCAAATATTGAGATATGTCCCATATTAAATAGATAAGTACGGCACATAACAGAAGTCGCCAAATTATCATTTAAAAAAAAAAAAATTTAATTTGATGTTCAAAATTTGTGTAACGTATTCAAATTAATAAAGTACTCTATTAAATTTGTATAATATTAAATAACTGTTTCCAGGTTGTTTTGGTTGCTACCATGGTCAACGCTACTGACAAGATTGCAATAAAAAGAGTTATATCTGTCTCAGTGAATCGACTTTCAGGATTTGTGTCGATGATGGAAAAGGAAATTCGAGAACCATAGATAACAATATTCAGCAATGTCCTCCCAGCACAGTTTGCAAAGATTCCAACAATTTGGAATGTGCTCCGAAATAATTCAATACAAAACTCAAATGTGTTTCTTTGTAATTATATAAGTATTGTTCTGTGTCTAGTCTTGTAAACGCTGGGCCACTTTACATGTATTATAAGCAGACGCATTGACCAATCTTTTGCAGACATTATTCATGGTGAAAATACGTGAAACGCAGCATTTTTCTTAGTTTTATCTTATATTCTGTTTGTAAATTAAAAAATATTAGATAAACTTAACCAGAAATCTACGATTTCATTAGTTTTCATTATAAACTGTGTACTAAGGATTGCTGAATCCGCCTACATAATACTTATCTAACGAAGCCTTAGTAACCTAACAATATTTTATATGCGTGTATGTATGTATTTATAATTCGATTAGCTCACAAAATATTGAAAAACACTTGTGTAAACCCCTACATATGTAATATTTAATTAATTTATACGATATATAAATGTATTCCCAATAAATTGTTCTAAATTTATGTGCGTTAACCTATTCCTATTTAAAAAAAAAACTATTTTAAATATACATATCTAAAAAAATTGTGGCTAAAAAGACAGGCCTCCGTAACGTAATGACTCACAATACGGAGGTTCCAGGTTCGAATCCCGGTGAGAACATAAAAATATTTCTCAAGCCTGGGTGTTTGTGATTTTGTTCCCTTTTGTAATAACTCAATAGCTGGCCTGCTAAGGTTATCTTATTTTTAATAATAATAATATTTTTTCCTTATCCGCACCAAATGGTGCTTAGGGAACTGCATTAGTATACAAAGGAAAATTTATTACACAAAGGCAAGATGATCAGTCTTACGCAGTCTTACGTACATCCGTAGGATGGTCATTGACGGTCTGCCAGGACGGCGGTATCCTCTTTCTTTTTGCTTATCGTCTCCTGCGCTTAAATATTCAGATTTCCCAACACATACACCACACTCCACACACATACAACAACACCCTTACACATGACATAACATAACCACTGTTTGCTCACTTCACGTCTTCAGTAACTTGTCACAATGGTGTTGTCCACGTAATTGGTGTTATGTTGCATATGTTACCTCAAATTGAAAATTATTAGTTCATTGTACCAAATATTGTAATATTGTGTGCACAACATTAAAACTATAAATAAATAAATATTTTTTTAAAATACAGCCATGCGCAATTTTTGTGAAAAATCAATTGAACAAGTAAAATTTTTAATTTAAATAATTTGTCCCAAGAAACTTGAAGTCACTTTTGAGTTTTGAGAATAATAAACAACATTTTGAGTGTGTCCAAATACTTGTAGACAAAAACTGGATTTCACCCATTACAGGCTAATAATTACAATTTGACATCTCAACAGAGACGAGAAGTTTGGAAGGATATATGGATATCTAGGCGTTTACAGGGCTTATGACCCGTCATTGGCTGGGTTAAGTGGCCACTTGATGTATTATAACATTCCCCATTTCACCTAGTGTTTAATATCCATATCTGCCGATATACAGTAAAATGGCGCGACGCTTCACATGTGAACACTCTCTGTCATCCATTGAGAAAATTGTTAAGCATTTTAGCAGAAACCTTTATGATTGCAATTGAGATTCTTATAAATATCACCTACTTGGAAACGCCTGAATATGAAGAGAATTTTCTCAATGGATGACAGAGAGTGTTCACATGTAAAGCGTCGCGCCATTTAACTGTATATCGGCAGATATGTGGATATCAAATACTAGGTGAAATGGGGAATGTTGTAATACATCAAGTGGCCACTTAACCCAGCCAATGACAGGTCATAAGCCCTGTAAACGCCTAGATATCCATATTCCCTTCCAAACTTCTCTCGTCTCTGTTGAGATGTCAATTTGAGAATAATATTTATGTGTCGAAGAAGAATGTTTTGACTTTGTAAGCAACACAGAGGGGAGGCAACGGAAAAAGCAACCTTTGGTGTCTACTGTCATCCAGCGAGATGTTTCTATATTTCGAGACGGACGATGTTTCGGTTGGCTGGGCCATATACTTATGCCTCACGAGAGCTTGCTTATTTTACTCATCGGGTTTTCAGTGTCCTGGACGTCCACTGCTGACAATCCGTCGAAAGACGTTAGAGCTACGGGACGTAGACCTGACTTGGGAGGGAGCACGGGAACTGGCGGCCAATCGATATGATAGAAAATACACTCGATGAAATATAAATCTTGTACATCATAAGCAAGGTAGAAAATAAATGTAACTCTCATTTTTAAAAAAAAAAACGTTTATTTTACACTAAACGAAAAATGGTCTTTTGGTCATGATTTATTTGCTTAATGTTAATGTCGTTAATGTTGTAAACTACCTAATTAGTCGATGTCAAATTATGTATAACTAAATAAATTTTAATATATATTTATGTACACTAGGCGTACAAATTGCGGGAGTAAGTTTTTTATTTTTTATACAAACTGGGAATGATTTATTAATGATTTTTAAGAAATAGGGACGTGAAATCAAATAAGTAAACCAAGCAGTATCGATATTTCCAAATTTTTAAAACAAATTTAATATAAAATAATAATAAATTGTTATTATAGAATTAAATTCAATACGAAAATTCAGAAGTGAGGCAACGGACAGCGACACAGCAACCCTTGGTATCTACTGTCATCCGGCGAATGCGGTTTGGCCGTCTAGGCCATATATACGTATGCCTCCCGAGAGCCTAAACCACGCTTGTCTATTTTACAAGGCATCGGGCTCTCGGCCGGCGTCCTGGTCGTCCACTATTGACAATTCGTCGGCAGCTTGCGTCAGAGCAGACGTGGACTTGACTTGGAAGGACGCACGGGAGCTGGCGGCCGATCGCTTGGCCTGGAGGCAGTTTGTGGAATCCATATGCTTCACATAGGGAGCGGATATGGTATGGTAATGATGATGAAATACGAAAATATTGTTTTTTTCTGCTTCGTGCTGCATTTTGGATTCGGGTATGCATAATGACGGGTCCAATACGAAATATGATTAAACGTGGTTTTTCAAAATTCACATAAAAATATTTCATACATGTTTGTTTGTTTGTTTGTACATTTTTATTTAGCTATTAAAAAAAAAAATTCTTACAGCTAATATATAACATAAATAAATCATTATAGCATTAGTATTTTACTTATTGCTTCTGAATTCTTTTAATCCGTTTATTTGTCTGACGGTCTCCGGTAGTTCATTATACCTTTTTGAATCCTTTGTACATTAATCTGTTCTGAGTAGACGAACATATGTCTTAGATCTATTGTTTGTCTTTAAATAAAATTCTGGTGTTATACTCATGGTGTTGCGGTTACAACTGAACCTTTGTCATAAAATAATCTGTAAAAACCATACCATGTGCTACCATTGATGGCTCTTAAGCGTAACAACTTATCATTTTGCCTTAATGCAATAAATTATCAGGATAAACTGTACTTGATACAGCAATGCAGTGCTCAATGCACCACTGGGTGTGGATAAGTGAGAGTAGTATTCTGTATATCAATTTAAATGGATTCATTTGAAATTTTTAAAGTATCAAAAAAATGATTTATCTTAAGCATGGGTGTTTGTGATGTTGTTCTCCTTTGTTATTGGGTCGAGGTGGTTAAATAAATAAAAGAAAAAATGGTTGACAATTTGTGGAATATTCTATAAAAAGGTTGAATGGCGAATGTTGCACATTAAGGAATCACTTCAACCAACCAAGGCCAGGTAGCAAGTTTTTAAATGCCCGAGTGCTCTATATTCCTGTTTCAAAAGCACCTTTGTATTTGTCAAGTTTAAGCAATATCAACAACTTCACTATTTGCCCCGTTTAAAATGAGAAAAATGATTTTATTCAGAATAATATTATAATAACTACGTGACTAAGTAGCAAGGAAAACATTTATTTACCTCGTGTACCAAGGAGTGAGTAAATAATAAATATAATCTAAGGTCTAAGATTAGCAAAGAAATAAATCTTCTTTATGCGCACTTAACACGGTGTACCAATGCAGTGCCCTATGCACCAATGGGTGCAGATAATGGAAAGTAGAAAGTATGTTTACACACAGG